>CAUYLG010009866.1:0-89405 GCA_963573385.1 Cacajao melanocephalus
CTCCTGAGCTCCGTCGACGAAGGCTCAGGAGCGCAGGGCGACTCGTCTGCCCTCCTGGTAGCGGACGTTTTCCTGGGCGCTCTTAGGGAGGACGTCGTCGTCGAGCAGGAATTCTGCGCATCTGTCCCAGAGGTCGCCGCCCAGGAGGAGGTCTACGAGGAGGACGCGGACCCTGAGTTCCTGGAGCTCTGGATGGACTCCCCACACGGCGCAGCCGCTGGGCTCTACTCCTCCGCTGGAAGTATGTTCAGCCCCTACACCAGTTCAGAGAGACGCTCTCCACGCCCCATCTGCGACCAGGAATTCCACTTTCTGGAGCCTGTTCCCAGCTCACCTCTCCGATCTCTACCTCCCTCTCCGAGTCCAGGTCCCCACGAGCGCCCGGAGCTCCCAGAGCGCCCTCCGTGCAAGGCCCGGAGACGACTGTTCCAGGAATAACTGCCTCCCACAATCCCTTGCCACCGGCTGCGGGTTCTGGTGGATCCTCCAAGACTCACTGTGAGGACTTGCCACTGCTTGGAAATGCAGCACCTACATTCGTCGGCAGTGAGCAGTTGCATTACTGTTGAGTGGGTTGGTTGGTTGGTTGGCTAGTTGGTTGATTTTTTAGCAGAATTCCTTGGTAAGTAGCAGGCAAGGACATCAAAAAAGAAAACTAGATTCTGTCAAGCACCTTTACCAAGGAGAGTAGACCACACATAACCAGTCACGGATTTTCAGATCCCTTGCCTTTGCTGTAGGAGATGTTACTTCTGCCTTTGTCACCTTCAGCCAACTCTATCCTCCGTTTCACCCCTACTCTGGCTTAAAGCTCCCTTCACTTTTCTTTCAAATTCCCCCCTTTTTTTCATGACCTTCCCAGACACCTGTCAGTTCTCTTCAATCCAGATCATTGTCTTCGCTTATCTTTGCAATTGCGAATTTACCTACATGGTTTCTCCCAACATCCTCTGAGGTGCTGCTGACCACTGATTTTATTTTCCGCTTGCTTTCCTTAACACCTTTTCCTGGACCTGGACAATTAAGATAAATGCGTATTAGATTAGATAGTAAACAAACAACATTCCAATGTAATGCACTGGACCTTTTGGAAATGTTTCTACAAGTAAGAATTTAAAAATTAGTGAAAGCAGTATTTAATGAGGGAAGGTAGGGAGGAAGTTGTGACACTTTCATTCCAGCAGCAGCTTGTACAATGACATATTCTACATACTTTAACCAATGGGTATTGTTGAATTTCAGGGCAGTCTGGGCTTCACCTTGATTTCCTCTCAGGAAGATTCATTCAACTTCACAGCATGGACATTTGGTCTAATTTATTTTTGACAGTTTTTTCATGTTCTTGGGTCCATCACCCTGAATTGGCAGTCGTTTTTTCTTAGTACTATTTCCTTGATGTCTTGTTTACTATAGAGAAGAGAAAATATTACAGATAATGTTGTCATATCCTTTGATCCCCATTCTTCTCCTCCATTCCCAGGAGATTCACATCATGACACAAAGTTGCTGGATATCATTCTAGTTAATATATGAATGCTACATATACATGTGTATAGATATAAATAAGCAATGTTTATGTTGTTTTCTAGACAATTAAATTTACATAACTACCTCATATTCTCCAGTTTACTTTTTCTCAACTTTATTTTTGAGATAATTTATAAATATGTGTAGTTCATTTCTTCTAAAAATTCCAGTATACATTATATGAATGTCATACTTTATTTGTTATTTATTTGTTAATTTATTGGAGAAAGGGTCTCATTCCATCACCCAGGATGGAGGGCAGTGGCACCATCAAGTGGCCTTGAACTCCTGGGCTCAAGAGATCCTTTGCCTCAGCCTCCCAAATAACTGGACTACAGGTGCGCACTGCCACACCCAGCTAAACTTTTTAATTTTTTTTTTTTAAGAGATGGAGTCTCACTATGTTGCCCAGACTGGTTTCAAGCTAATGGCCTCAAGCAGTCCTCTTGACTCAGCCTCCAAAGGTGCTGGAATTACAGGAGTGCACTACTGTAAGTGGCCTCAGATTAATTTTTATTTCTTTTTTGTTTTGGTTTTTTTTTTTTTAGATACTAGGTCTCTATCAGTTGGAGTATAATAGTGCAATCATAGCTCACTACAGATTTGAACTCCTGTGCTTAAGCAGTCCTCTCACCTCAGCCTCCCAAATGGCAGGGACTACAGGCACAAACCACTATACCCAGATAATTTTTTAATTTTTTGTGGAGAGAGGGTCTTGCTCAGTTGCCCAGGCTTGTCTTGAACTCCTGGGCTCAGGCGATCCTGCCTCCCAAAATGCTGGGATGACAGGAATGAGTCACTCCACCCATCCTCAGATTTCTTAAATATGACACCAAAAGCACAATCCTTAAAGAAATATTCTGATGACTTGGGCTTCATCCAAATGAAGAACTTTTGTTCTCCAAAGACTGTTAATGAAAATGAAAAGACAAGCCACAAATGGAAAAAACATATTGCAGTGCAAATATTTAATAAAGGACTTGTGTGTCTAGAATAATAAGGAACTTTCAAAATTGAGTAAGAAAGTAATAGGCCGGGCGTGGTGGCTCATGCTTGCAATCCCAGCACTCTGGAAGGCCAAGGTGGGTGTATCACTTGAGGCCAGGAGTTCGAGACCAGCCTAGCCAACATGGTGAAACACCATCTCTACTAAAAATATTTTTTAAAAATTAGCCAGGCATGGTGGCAGGCACCTGTAATCACAGCTACTTGGGAGGCTGAGGCAGAAGAATCGCTTGAACGTGGGAGGTGGAGGTTGCAGTGAGCCACAATCACCCAGTTGCAATCCAGCCTGGGCAACAAGAGCGAAACTCCAGACTTTAAAAAAAAAAAAAAAGGCAATAAAATCAAGACATTTAAAAATAAAACCTTCACTATGACTAGCATCAAATCAAAGATTATTAAATATATGAATGAGCAGGAAAATGTGACCCATAAACAGGAGTATAAATAGTAGATAAAGTTCCTCATTTTTTTTATATTAGCCCTTTATTAGATGTATTGTTTGCAGATATTTTCTTCTAATCTGTGGGTTGTTTCCTCATTCTCGTTTCCTTTGCTGTACAGAAGCTTTTTAGTTTGATTCAGTCCCATTTGCTTATTTTTGCTTTTCTTACCTGTGCTTTGGGGTCATATCCAAAAAACCTTTACCTAGACGATGTAATGAAGCTTTCTCCCTCTGTTTTCTCCTAGCCGTTTTACAATTTGGGGTCTTACATTTAAGTCTTTAACCCATTTTGAGTTGTTTTTTATTTCTTTTCTTTAAAAATCAAATCATATTTTCTTTGCCAAATTTACTTCCCAATAGTTTGTTTGTTTGCTTGTTTTTTGAGCTGGAGTCTCACTCTGTCACGCAGGCTGGAGTACAGTGACGTGGTCTCAGCTCACTGCAACCTCTGCCTCCTGGGGTCAAGCAGTCCTGCCACCTCAGCCTCTCAAGTAGCTGGGATTACAGATGCAAGCCACCATGTCCAGCTAATTTTTGTATTTTTTGTAGAGAAGTGGTTTCACTCTGTTGCCCAGGCTGGTCTCGAACTCTTGAGCTCAAGCAATCCACTCACCTCAGACTCCCGAAGTACTGGGATTACAGGCATGAGACGTCATGCCCAGCCTAGTTGAATTTTTTTAGATGATATGAAATAAGGATCCAATTTCATTCCTCTGCATGTGGATAAACTGTTTTGTACTGCACTCCCATGTTCACTGCAGCGTTATTATGAGTAGCTAAGATATGGAGCCAACTTATGTAATTATCATTATATAAATAGGTAAAGAAAATGTGGCATATATACACAATGGAATACTATTCAGCCTTAAAATAGAAGGAGATTCTGTCATTTGTGACAACATTAAGAACCTGGAGGACATTATGATAAGCGAAATAAGCCAGGCCCAGAAGGACAAATGCCCTAAAATTCCATTTATATGCAGAATCTAAAACAGTTGAACTTGTAGAAGTAGAGTAGAACAATGATTACCAGAGGCTGGAGGAGGAGGGTGGATAGGGAAAAGAGATGTTGATCAAAGTGTACACAGTTTCAGGAGGAATAATCTTTAGTGATCAGTTGCACAGAATGGTGACTATAATAAAAATGCAACGTATTTTTCAAAATTGCTTTAAGAGTAGGTTTTTAATGTTTCATCACAAAAAAATAAGTATGTGAGGTGGTGAATTTGTTAGCTTGATTTAATCCTTCTACAGTGTAAACATATATTAAAATATCCATTGTACCCTATAAATATACATAATTATCTGTTAATTAAAAATAAAACAAAAAAAGTTGATAGAAAGTGATGTAGATTAACAGAAATGATAGAACTAGCAAGCAAGAACACTAACAGCTATTATAAAGATGCTCAGTATGCCCCAGGATTTTAAACGAAACCTAAGTATAATAAGGATAGGATTAAAAATATAAAAAAAGAATCTAATGGAACTTCTAGAGATAAAAAATATAATATATGAGATGAAAACTTTATTGGATGGTAGCAAATACTGCAGATGAAAAAAACTAAGAGAATGTAAGACTTACAATCAAATCTATCAAAACTAAAGCACCCAGAAGCTGAAAAAAGAAGTAGCTTTTGCAATAATATCAAGCAATATACATGTAATTGGAATCTCAGGAGGAAAGGAATCGGAGGGAGGGCTGATTTTGAAGTTCAGTGAAATCTATAAACCTCCAAAAATAAGAAGTTCAGTAAGCCTCAAGAGGGTAATCATGCATACACACACACACACATCAAAGCATATAGTCAATTTACTGAAAACTGGTGATAAAGATGAAATCTTTAAAAGTATCCAGAGGAAAAAAAAGACAGATTAAATAGAAAGAGATAAGAAATATAACAGTTTTCTTATCAGTAACAATACAAACAATGTAATGACAGTTTTAAAGTGCTGAAAGAAATAGAAACTGTCAAACCGTAATTCTAAATCCAGTAAAAAGACCCTACAAAAATGAAGGCAAAATAAACTTTTCCACGAAAAGAAAAAGCAAGAGTATTTTTTATAAGTCAATTTGCCCTATAAAGTATATTAATGCAAATTATTCACTTGAAATGATACCATATGGAAACTGGATCTACACAAAGGATTGAAGACCAGAAAAGGTAAATTATGGATAAGCGTAAAAAGATATTTTTCTCATTTTTAATTTCTTTAAAGGATAAATAATTGTATATAGCAATAATAGCCAAAGTATATTGTAAAGATTATAATATACATAGAAGTAAAGTATGACAACAATAACTGGAAGAACATGAGGTAAAATAGAAGTGCACTGGTATAAGTTAGTACAATATTATTTGAGGAAAGACTGTGGTATGTTAAAGACGCATATTGTAACATCTAAAGCAACAACCAAAAATTAAAACAGATATAGCTAGTAAGTCAAAAGAAGACAAAAATGAAATTCTAAAAATTACACAACTATTCAAATAAAGACAGAAAAAGAGGAGAAAAGGAACAAATAACTGATGGGAAAAAATAAATACCAGTATGATAGGTTTAAAATCAAATCAACAATTATATTAAGTGTAAATTTTCCACCAAGTCCAAGTAAGATGCAAAATCTGAAAAAGTTACATACTATATAATTCCATTTTTATAACATTTTTGAAATGACAAAATTGTAGCAAAAGGGATAGTGGTTTTTTACTTCTACTCGGACGCAGCTGGGAGGAGAGGGTTGGATAACAAATAGTACTTGTGATGGAACTGTCTTGTATCTTCACTGCAATGGTGATCAGATGATTATACACATTAAAAAACTACACAGAACTAAACGTGTGTGGGTATACACACACACGCACACATACACACACACACACAAATGAGTGCATGAAAAACTAGTGAAATTTGAATAAAACAGGTAAGTTATCAATGTCAACTCCGTAGTTAGTATATTGTGCTATAGTTATGCAAAATTTCACTATTAAGGAAAATTGGGTGAAAAGCTTACATGAGGTCTTTGTATTATTTCTTACAGCTGTATATAAATCTATAGTTGTCTCAAAATTAAAAATTGAAAAAAGGAAACTATACAAATTACAAACATATTCAGCCTCATTAATCATCAGGAAAATGCTAGCAATATTTTATATTGATCTAGGTGTTCATCAGATGTGTGGTTCACTTTGTGATCATTTGTCATGATCTATACTTATGATTCATGCACTCATGACTCATAGTTTAATTTAAAATTTTTATTTGTATAAGTTATAGCAACATCAAAGTAGAACTTTAGAATTTTAGAATTAAAGAGGAAGCTTTCATGTTACTTAATTCATTAAGAAGACATTATCCTAAATTGAGTATGCGACTAATAACAGAGCTTGAAGTAGGTGAGTCACAAAAACTGATACAACTGAAAGATGTAGACAAATCCATGGAGATTTCCATGGAAATCCATGGAGTTGAAGATTTCAACATTCCTCTCTCAGTTACGGATTAAACAAATGGAAAAACAGTAAAAATTTAGAAGAGTAGAAAAACACTATCAATCAACATGACCTCTTTGACATTTATAGATAACTGCACCCTGGGGCAGAAAACACTATCTTTACAAACACACCTATAACATTCACGAAGATAGACTATATTCCAGGATAACACAAGTCTCAATAACTTTAAAGAAATTAAAACCAATCAAAGTGTGTTCTCTAACAAAATTAAACTTGAAATTAATAACAGAAAGATATTTGGAAAATAGCCTAAAATATTTGTAAATTCAACAGCATACTTCTAAACAACCTATAGAGCAAAGAAGAAATGACAGAGAATTAGAATATTTTTAGCTGAATGAAAATGAAAACACAACATAGCAAAACTTGTGAGATGAAGCTAAAGTCATGCTTAGAGGGAAATGTGTAGTATTAAATCCTTAACAGAAAATATAGAAGGATCTAAAATTCATAACTGAAACTTCTATCTTTAGAATGTAAGAAAAAGATAATCAAACTAACCCCAAAATAAGCAGAAGAAAGAAAATAAAAATGACTGAAAATCAATAAACTATGAAATGGATAACCAATAAGGAAATAAATGAATCTGGTTTATATATGATCAATTAAATTGATCAACTGACTGAAAGTGGTTAAGAAAAAAGAAGATATTGCCAATATCAGGAATAAGAGAAAACTAATAAATATCCTATAGACATTATAAGAATAAAGGAATATTTATTAACAGTTGTTTGTTTGTTTGTTTTTGAGACAGAGTCTCACACTGTTGCCCGGGCTGGAGTGCAATGGCGCAATCTTGGCTCACTGCAACCTCTGACTCCCTGGGTTCAAGTGATTCTCCTGCTTCAGCCTTCTAAGTAGCTAGTATTACAGGCGCCCACCACCACGCCTGGCTAATTTTTTGTATTTTTAGTACAGATAGGGTTTCACTATGTTTGCCAGGTTGGTCTCGAATTCCTGACCTTATGATCCACTCACCTTGGCCTTCCAAAGTGCTGGGATTACAGGCATGAGCCACTACACCCAGCCTATTAACAGTTTTATGTCAGTAAAATTGACAACCTAGATGAAATTCTTAAAAGTCACAAAATTAGAAAGCTTACTCAGGAGAAATAGGTAACATAAAGTCTCATCTATCAAAAAAATTGAATTTATAGTTAAAAGTCTTCCCAAATTTAAACTTCAGACCCAGAGAACTATATTAGTGAATTGTAACAAACACTTCAAGTCAAAACCAAGTCCGCATACACTGTTCTGGAAAATACAAGAGAAGGGGAAACTCTCCAACTTTTTTAAGAGGCTAGTATTACCCTGACACCAAATCCAAACAAAACTGTTGCAAGAAAAGAAAACTTCAAAACAACATCTATTATAAACATAGACATAAAAATCCTTATTAAAACTTAGCAAATTGCAAGCAGCAATTTAGAGGAAAAACGATAATTTTTCACAGCCAATTGGCATTTATCTGAGGAATGCAGGTATGGTTTATCATTTAAAACTCAATAAATAGAATTTACTATATCAATAGACAGAGAGACCATATGATTTCCACAATACATTCAGGAAAAAAGTTGACAAAATTCAATATCCATTTGTGATTTTTAAAACTCTAAGAAAACTAGGAATACAGAGGAATTTCCTCAGTCTGATAAAGGTCATCTATGAAAAACCTACAGATAGAATCATAATTAATGACAGAAAGACTAGGTGTTTTCCCCCTGAGATTGGGAACAAGGCAAAGGATGTTCTAAACAATTTTATTTAGCATACTAGAGGTCCTAGCAAGGTTAATAAGGCAAGAAAAAGAAATACATGCAAAAGCAATATAGTTTGGAAGGGAGGAATAAAACTGTCTTTCTTCACAGATAACATGATCGAATATGTAGGAAATCCTAATGAATCCACAGAAAAACTTATAATAAGTAACTTCAGCAACATTTTAGGTTAGAAAGTCAGTATTCAAAAATCGACTGTATTTTAATACACTAGCAATGAACAATTGGATACCAAAATTGAAAATTAACATTCAAATTGTATCAAAAATATTAAATATTTAGAAATAAATTTAACACAACATATGCAAATCTGTTCATTGAAAACTACAAAACACTGCTGAGACAAATTTTTAAAAGACTTCAATAAGTTGAGAGATTTATTATGTTCATGGATTGAAAAAAAAAATCCTTAAGATGTCAATTCTCTATCATATCAGACCGATCTACACACTCAACACAAGTCAAAATTCTAGTAAGTTTTCATATACATTACCCAGATGATTCTAAAATTTATAAAAATTGCAGAGTACCTAGTATGGCTAAAAAAAAATTGAAAAAGAACATAGCTGCAGTATGTACAATACCTAATTTCAAGATTTATTATAGAGCTATATTAAGCAAACACTGGTGTAGAGAAAGACATAGGAAATCTGTGGAACAGAACAAAAGAGTCAAGAAATACACTCAGATATATACACAATCAGAGTATTTTTTTAAGGGTACTAAGATAATTTTTAGGAGAAAAGGATATTTAGGTAATTTTTAGGAGAAAAGAGTCTTCTCAATAAATGGTGCTAGAACAAGTGGGTATCTACATGTGAAAAAAATTAACCATGATCCTCACTTTACACCATACAGAAAACATTTAATAAAAATAAATCATAGCCTTAAACATAAAATCTAAGACTATGAAACTTCTAGAATAAAATTTCTAGACAAACTCTTCATGACCTCAGAATAGGCAAAAACCTCTTAGATTAAGAGACAAAAAGCAAGGACTATGGAAAACGAATAGAAGGAAACGATAAATTAGACAATCAGAGTTTAAGATTTCTGATCTTCAAAAGACACCATTAAAAAATTAAAAGGCAATTCACAGACTAGGAGAAAAATATTTGCAATACATATATCTAACAAATGACATGTATATAGAATATATATTTTTAAAACTTTGCAACTTATTAATGTGACTAAAATTATAAAGACTGGAAATATCAAGTATTGGGCAGGAAGTAGGACCAAGAGGAAAACAGAGAAAAGCATGCCTTGCAGCTATTCAGCAAGGGGAGAAAGGAGAAGGAATGTATCTACCAACTCCTTTCTGTCTCCCATTTGTCCAAGTTTACCCCATGGAGAATTAACTTCCCCACACTTTTCAACTGCATCATCTCTCCCATTAGGCAGCCTCTTGGGAAGACAGACTCCATACTCTTTAATGTAGTGCCTCATCTCAGTCTGCAAGTGACAGGAGGATCCAGACAGTCCACATATGAGGCTGGTTAGCCTCAGTACAAGACACAGTGCAGGATGGAATGACTTTGGTCACCCATTGCCATAGTGATGGCAAGGTAGAGAAAGGGATTAAGCATCCAGGGGCAGATGAGGCTGAGTGTCTGAGGAGATCCATAAGATGAAATAATACAATTATGATATCTAGCTGCACTTTCATAGAAGTTATATTTCTGTGAATACATTATTTTAAGATACAATACATGTAGATTTTGTGAAGTGATGCTAGTCAGAAAATTTTAAAGGTAGAATAACTCTGGTTGAGTTGTCTTTACTCCTTCAGGAAAGTAGCAGTGATACTACCCAGCATCTCCTTCCCTGTAACAATGAAACGGAGTTCATGAATCTTCTGCAAAGTATTCAACAACAGTTGTGTGCACTTTTATTTTCCTTTCTAATTGTGACAAATGTGACTTACTCTTTACAAATTGCCATTAGATCTAATTTTTCCCAGCCTTGGATATGCAAGTCTTTCTCTTAACTTTTGATTTCACTCATCCAGCAACACTGAAAGGGATAAAAAATTTGCTGCATATCACTTTCACCATGAGGTTCTTTAATGAGGAGACATTAAAGAACTGGATTGCTGCAGAGCTGAGAAATCTGCAGCTCTCCAACCATCAAACATCTGGCACATCACATTCAGAAAGCAGCTGGATCCTATGGGATATATTAAACTAAAAAGCTTCTGCACAGCAAAGGAAACAATCAACAAACTGAAGACACAACGCACAGAATGGGAGGAAAATTTGCAAACTGTTTATCCGATAAGGAACTGATACCCAGAATATAAAAGGAATTCAAACAACTCAACAGTAAGAATAAAACAATCTCATTAAAAAGTGGGCAAAGGACATGAATAGACATTTCTAAAAAGAAAGCACATGCCACCACTCCTGGCTAATTTTTGTTTTTATTTTTATTTTTGTAGAGATGCCCAGGCTAGTCTTGAACTCCTGGCCCCAAGTGATCCTCCTGCATCAGCCTCCCAAAGTGCTGGGATTACAGGTGTGCGCCATCACACCCAGGAGGCTATAAACTTAATAGAGAGGCATGAAATAGCAAAAAAATAACGCTGGGGCAGTGCTTTCCAAAGTGTGGAACTGATGCCATTGGTGGCAATGGCAAGGATGATTTTAGGTTTTTAGAGGAACAAGCCTAATGCTTTTGTATAGTAATGTATATCAGAAAACTAATTGCATCAAATCCCTTTTTGCACTAAATAGTATTGCTTTGAATAAGGCCGAAAAAGGCAGCACGTGAAAAAAGTCAATAGAACAAAATGTATCAAGTAAACATTTTTAAAAAACAAATACAGTAAGTACAAATAATCCCTGGATAAGAAAAATTGGTGAAGGTAGTACACAGGCTGGGAAGACTAGAATTTGGGGAGCATTGTGCTATAGAATAGAATCAGGTGTATATATGTGTGTGTGTGTGTCTATGTGTGTGTGTGTGTGTTTGTGTCTGTGTGTGTATCTGTGTATGTGTGTGTGTCTGTGTGTGTATCTATGTATGTGTGTGTGTCTGTGTGTGTGTGTGTGTGCATGTGTACACGCACATGCATTTGTCCACGCATAAAATGGAAGCTCAGGAAGATGATGAAAAGATCACTGCCTTGTCTTAAACCACAGAAATGTATTTTCTCACAGTTCAAGAGGATAAAACCATTCTTCAAAAGTTCAAGATCAAGGTGTCAACATGGTTGGTTTCTGGTGAGGGTACTCTTTCTGGCTTGCAGATAGCCGCCCTTCCTTTCACTGTGTCCTCACGTGGCTGGGAGAGGGAGCACGCAAGCCCTCTACTATCTCTTCTTATGAGGACACAGATCCTAACATGAGGGCCCTAAATTCATGACCTCATCTAAACCTGATTATTTCCCAAAGTCCCTCTCTCTAAATACCATCATATTGGGGGTTAGGGGCTCAACATACAAACTTAGGAGGGGGGTATAATTCAGTCATAGCTGTCACAGTGGTCTGCAGTGGTCAGGAAATGCCAGGGAGGAGCACTGAGATGGACTTACAAGAATGGGCTGGAAAGAAGGAGAGGAAGGGAAGAATCTCCCTGGCCAGGGGAACACCCTGAAGGGAAGAGCACCTGTGCATGGCTCATGTGGAAAAGTAGGAGCTTGTTCTGTTTGGGATTAGGTGTCTGCCCCCTCCTAAGGACCCTCTACCAAGGAGGCAAGGGTGGGTCACTGGGGAAGGTCAATATGCAGAAAGTCAGAAATGGGAAATCCTCATGAGCTGAGCAGTCAGAGGGACAATATGGAGGATCTAAAGTCTCAAGGATGGCCAGGATCTCACCAGAGGACAGAAAGCCCTGGCAACAGAATGTCAGCTGAGGAAGAGTAATGGACTAAAAGAAAGCTGTCCTATGCACGGGCAGGTGAGAGGCCTGAGTAAAGCTGATATGGCTCCATCTGGGCCCAACCTGGCTGTCCAAAGGGCCTTGGATACCAGGCCTGGGTTGAGATATCACCCTAGATGTACCTTCTAACTTTCCCCATCATTCAGAGTTCGAAGGCTTGCCTCTGTCCTGGTTATTACACAGCTACTGTCCCCCTGTCACTAACTGTATTTCAACTCATAGAAGTCATGGGATGAGTCTAACAGCTCCTGGCTTTTAGCCAGGGCCTCAGTAAATGCCTTCCGCATTGGTTTTCCTGAATCTTCAGGTCTCATTCTGTGACCCTGGACCACTCTCAGAGTTTCTGAAGCTGCTCTAGGGTTAGAGAATCCCAGAGGACAATACCTAACTGGTAAGGTGGTTCCTGTCCCTGTGGTGATCCCTGGACTACAAAGAGGCAAGGAACTCCCTCTGCCCCATAGGATCAGATAATTACCCACTAACACACATCAAAAAAGAGGAGACCAGCAAATACCCCACATAAAAATGCGCAAAGAATTTTAATAGACATTGCTCCAAAGAAGATCTACAAATGACTGGATAAGCTCCTGAAAAGATGTTCAACATCCTTAGTTATTAGAGAAATGCAAACCACAATGAGATACCACTTCTCACCCACTAGAATGGCTAAAACTAAGAAGACAATCAGTAACAAGTGTTGATTAGGATATAGAGAAATTGAACTCTCACACATCGCTGGTTGAGTTGCAAAATGGCACAGCCACGTTAGAAAACAGTTTGGAAGTTCCTCAAAATGTTAAACAGAGTTATCATATGACCCAAAATTTTTACTCCCAGATATATACCCAAGAAAAGTCAAAATGTAAGTCCACACAAAAAACAGTACACAAATATTCATAACAGCCAAAAAGTGGAAACAACCCAAATGTCCATCAACTGATGAATGGACAAACAAAATGTGATATAGCCGGACAATGGAATATTATAAGCAGTAAAAACGAGTGAAGCAATGATACATGTTTCAGCATGAATGAACCTTGAAAATGGGATGCTATGTGAAAGATGCCAGGCAAAAGGCCACATACAATGGATTACATTTATATGAAATGTCCAGAATACATAAATCCATAGAGACAGAAAGTAGATTCCAGTTGCCAGGAGCTGGGAGAAAGGAGGAATGGGGAGTGGCTGCTAATATTTATGGGTTTTCTTTTGAGGTAATGAAAATATTCTGGAATTAGAAGGTGGTAATGGTTATACAACTCTGTGAATAAACTAAAAATCACTGAATTATATACTTTAAAAGGTGAATTTGTGGTATGTAAATTATATCTCAATAAATCTAATATTTTTTAAAAATATAAGTAAGATCATCTTACTCTCCAACTTACGATCAGGATTTCTCAGTGGTTTTAGAATTAAAACCAAATTCTTTACCATAATTAAAAAGAAAGAGAGAAAAAGTAGGAAGAAAGGAGCTAAGGAATAAGTTACAGGCACTGAATCACAGGCTCTGGTCTTGGAAGAAGAAAGGTATGAGCACCAGGAGAGAAAACATAAAACAGTTCAAATAGGAAAAACTTCTCAGGGGAAAACTACTATGAGAAAATATTACTTCTCTTAAAACAGATTGCAAATTTAAGTGAAACCTTCAAGATTAGGGCAGGAAAGCTGTATTGTCTAGTTTAAAATGCAAATGTGGGTCTATATCAATGTACAATTCGGAATCCAAATGAAAGTAATTTTGACTTTTAAAAAAAGGGAGAAAACATGAGTTTACAAACTCAGATTCTTGTCCAAGATGCTCTGCTAACAGATTGGGTATCAATCAAGGTCTCTGTGCTTTAGTTTTCCCTGCTGTAATGGGACAATATATGGCAGCATGCTTCTCTGAGCAGGTTCATTAGCTGGTATGTGTGCTCAAAAACATCCAGCCAGGAAATCATTTGTCTCCCTGTTCCTACTGAGACCTGGCTCTAATAGGAACTCTCTTCTGAGCTGAGTTCCTTTTAAATCCATTCATCACACTGAGGCCTAGACGCTGCTGCCATCACAGGCTCAAAGCCCTGCAAGCTAAGCCTTCGTGGATACAGAAGTCCTGTCCACAAACACAGACAGGACTGAATGACAGACCATCTGTGCGTGTCATGCTTATTAGAAGGGGTTTTCAGGCCAGGCACAGTGGCTCACGCCTGTAATTCCAGCACTTTGGGAGACCAAGACAGGCGGATAGCCTGAGGTCAGGAGTTCGAGACCAGCCTGGCCAACATGGTGAAACCCTATCTCTACTAAAAATACAAAAATTAGCCGAGCATGGTGATGTGTGCCTTGTAATCCCAGCTACTCAGGAGACTGAGACCAGAGAATCACTTGAACCTGGGAGGCAGAGGTTGCAGTGAGCCGAGATCATGCCACTGCACTCCAGCCTGGGCTACAGAGTGAGACTCTCTCAAAAAAAAAAAGTCGGAGGGGGGGTCTTCAGACATTTGCTGGCGTTTTTCTTCCTTTTCCTGTCAAATTGGCAAAGACTCCAGAAGATTATCATTTATTCACCTGTGGCCCTCTAATTCCACTCTATCCTCTAGCAATATACCCAACTCTGTTTCCCTAGAGGCCTTGTTAGAGGCCTGGCCCATCAGCATATTATGCCCCCTACACTAGGCCTCTGGATGCAGTATTCCAGAAACTTCCATGCCTCCCCCACCTCTGGCCATGACTATGTGGGCAAGGACTGAACAGAGAACTGCAATAACAGCATTTAATTGTGGACACCTGCTATGTCGCAGGCACTCTTCAAACATGATTTCATTCAAGCTGCTGCAAGCCCTATTCTTAACCTTCATTGTGTAGATGATAAAACTGGGGCTCACAGGATGTTAAAATGGGGTACATGTCTCACAGCTCTTAACAGCGAAGCTACACTGTCTGCTATGGTCTGAATGTTTGTGTGCCCTCAAAATTCACATATTAAAATCCCAAGGACAGCTCTCACGAATAGGATTACTCCCCTTATAAATGAGGCTCCAGAGACCTCCCCCGGCTCCTTCCATCCTGTAAGGACACAGCAACAATGCACCAGCTATGAAGCAAGAAACAGGCTGAGACTTCCCAGCATTCAGAACTGTGAGGAATATATTTCTGTTGTTTACAAGCCACCTGGTCTCAGATATTAGGTTATAGCAGCCTGAAGGAACTGACACTGTCTCTAGTGAGGCCCTAAGAGACAGAGCCCAGAGAGACTCTCCCTAGAGAGAGTCCCCTGAGTATCCTAATACATGTCCCCTCCAGGCTCCCCTGCCCAAAGGCAGGAAGGCATTATGACTCCATGCAAAACCCTCCCTGGAGACCATGAGGCAAGGCCAAGGGAAAGGGCAGGGAGAGGAAGAGTGGTCAGGAGGGTGTCAGGAGCCACACAGAGGAGAGAACTGATTTCAGCTTCAAAGAAAGGCTTTCTGGCTGGAGAAGTAAGTCTTAGGAACAATAGAAGTAACTAGCCATCATGCTTCCTTTAGCTGCTTCACTCTGGACAAATCCCTCCTCCTCCTGGGACCTCATTATCCCCATCTGTCAAATGGGCAGGTCAGACTGAAAGACTTCCAAGGACCCTCCCAGCACTATCTCTTGAAGCTGAAGCCCAGAAACAGGACAGGCAGGCATAGAGGATGGAGAGGTATGGGAAAGGCCATGAGAAGTAGAAGTGATCAGAAGGGCAATGCACCTGGCTAACTCGTCCTCAGCCTTAGGATTCTCCCAGGTGTCACTCCTTCAAGGAAGTCTTCCCTGACCCTGCCGTCTTGGTCCTCTTCTAGTCTCACCTTTATCACTCAGCCAATGCCCAGAGCAGTGCCTGGCCCAGACTGAGGGAACATTAGTGAAGGAGCAAACTTTTGAGGGAGAGAATGCAAGAACAAAGCAAGCTGAAGGCCCTGTGAGGCCGGCAGGTGCAGGGAAAGCTCCATAGAATTGGGCTGACACGGTATGTGAATCAATGATGTATGGGTACACAAGGGAGTGAGCTGGTGAAAGAAGGACTGAGACAAGGAAGCCACCTCCCTAGAAGGGGGCTTGGGAGGGCCAGACCAGCTGGCCCAGGGGCTGGGGCCCAGAGTCAGATTCTAGAAGTGGAGTCCTGAATGCATGCCAAGTGCCCTGAGGTCCAAGTCAGGAGCTAAGGATTGGAGGGAAGCATGGAGAGGCCGAAAAGCCAAAGAGAGTGAAAGAATCTGGGAAGATGCCCCGCCCCCCAACTCTGTAGCCTGCTAATGCCTAGTCATCCTCCTAAGGTCAGCTTGCTTGCCTCTGACTGCTGGCACAAGGTTTGTTCCCCAATTCCAAACTCCCAAAGCCCCGATGTGGCCCCTCCCCTCCTTCCATCATAATTTTAGTTGAATGACTGTTTATGTGGCATCTGATTTCTTTCCCCACGGGTTCTATGAGCTCTGTGATAGCCTGCTCAGCACCAAATGGCCATTTCCCAGCCCTGGTCCCTGGGCCTAGTAGACATTCAGGAAACATTTGTTGAATACAAGAATGAATGAATGAAAGAGAGCAGAGATGGTGGTCTGGAAGACCTCCAGAAGCAAGGTGGTCCTTTCAGGGCCCCAGTGGAAGTCAGTCCGCAGGTGGGGTGAGGTGGCCAGGGTGCATTTGGCTGGCACGTGCCTGCCACATTGACCGTGATCCACAGGAGAGGGCAAAACCAGGCAGGAGGATGGCCATCTGAAGCTGCTTAGCACACTCCAAGCAGTAGTGATTCTTTGTCAATGATCCTTTGCCCCAGCTTGAGAGCCAAGCCGGCATTCAAGGGAGCTTGGGAAATTGTTTCAACCAGCTTGCCTTGCCTAACATCATGCCAGCCCCATTTTCCCACCCTCTCCTGTGGTTTAGTGATTAGGGACCTTGCCTGTGGCTTGTTCCCCATCACACAAGCCCAAATGAGCTGCATTCTTCTCCAATTCACACATGGAACCAAAACATCCTGGGCCTGGTTTTACTTTCCCTTGTAAGCCCTTATGCTTCCCTGACCGAGGGTCCTTCTGAAATCCTAGAGGTTTGTTCCCAAGTGGTGTATTCCACACACCGCCTGAAGTGGGATTACAGCGGAGATAAATAAAAGATTAGTTTCCGAGTTTCAGGACTAAATAAAGGATCGAATTCTTGGTGATTGGGAGATAAAAGGAATTCTAGGGTTTGTTCATGGATGAACCAATTCAGAAGCAGTTTGGGGCAGTGGGTGGGACCAGGAGCTCAGTTTTCCTTGGGTCTTTTTTTGGGTCTCCCTAACTGCCCACCCTGGCCATCTGGTTTCACTTGTGAGACATGCTGCACAAGCTAGGGCAGCAGGAAGCCCAAGAAAGGAGGCTGGTCCCACCCAGCTGGGTACTGAACCAGGGATGGCTGAGCATAGGAGACACTTCCATGTCCCACTGGTATACAATGTCCAGGTAACAGTTCATTTCTCTGAAAGGTGTTTGCATGGCAACCATCTTTCCAGATCATCACTGACAGCCTAGGATTAAGGAAAAGCAGCCCTCTGGCACAGAATATACTGACTGTTGTCTTTCCTACAAGTTTAACAGAGTCTTGCTTGTCCCTAGGGCCTGATGGATTTGGTACAGGGACTCAGAAGGAAGAGTACAGAAGATTCTCTGAAGTGGAAACAGTTGAGACTGTGAATGGGAAGGCTGCACCATAAAAAACAAGGAGAAAAAGAACTCAAGAAGCACTGGCTCTGGGCCATGTAGTGGTCTGAAAACCACCAGCTGGTGTTCTAAATTCTGATCCCCGCAAAACCAGAGAAAAATTAGGCTGTGCCCATCAAGCCCTGTTTCTGAAGACAGCAGAGTCCAGCACGGCCTCCTTCCCAGGTGGCTAAAGTGCACAAGTCTCCTCTCTTAAAGTATAAGAGTTCAGTTGGCAGAGAATTTAATGTCTCTTGGACAGATAAATGCCCCATTCGTTTGGGATAAGTAAGGGGCTTGCTCCAGTTGGATTTATGTTAACAGAATTGTGCATGTAGTAGTAGTAACAAAGAAGGATGGACATCATTTTAAGAGAATTTATGGCACTATTGAAAGCAGAGTTCACACGTTAACTCATTTAATCACTTAAGAAGCACATGAGGTTAACAGAACTTGGCTGCTGTGGAAGAAAGGTCCTGAGAAGAAAGGAAAAGAAAAGAAGCAAAATTTTTTAAAATTTCGATTCATTTTGAATATTTACTGGGAATTCAACTCTCAATAATTCATGAAATCAGCCTGAGTAATGAGGATGATGATGACAACAATGATGATTATGAATGTAAAGCAAACTAACATCATTAAGAGTGTTTTTTTACCAATGGTCTACATATGCAAGATGCATTATCACACACTGAAACGTAAAGATGAAACATTTCCATTTCCATCTAATACGTGGCTGTCTGCAAAGATCTCCATGCTTACCGACATGCAGGAAAAAAATTCCCCAACACTACTTTTGTTTTTCGCTTTCTACTCAGTCGTTTTGGGAACCATGTAGACAGCCAAAATCACCAGAAAGCACTCTCTGTCTTTCTGTCTGTCTCCATCTCCCTCTGTGTGTCTCATACACACACACACTCCACCTGAGCTGGAGTACCCTGGCTGAGTCCCTGCCAGCCACCTCCTAGCTGCCCTTCCTAAAGGATCTCTGTCTCCAGCTTGTGGATAGGGCTGGAGAGAGCTGCACATGAGCCACACAGGATAGTTAAGGATGGACAGCATTGGCAGCCTACACCCCAACACTCCTATTTTACTTGGGATAAAGGGGAACTGCCCCTAACCTGGTTGCTTGCTGTGCGGGCCACAAGGGTCAGAGCACTGAAACCTAACGGTGTCAGTCAGTCACTGAACACTGAAATCTCAGAGAAGCAGCCAATAAGGGGTTGAGGGGGCAGGCACAGTCAGCCTTCCCAGTGACTCCCTCACTGGTTCAGAGGCTCTGGGAACTCCAAAACGCCACCCTATTCAACTCCTGGTGGACAACTGCAACAAACTGAGGCCTCTCCATTTATTTTACCTTCCATTCTGAGCCTCCCAATTCTGAAGCCCTGTTTCCCACACCGTGGTTTCTGGATGACCTTCAACAGAATTCCCAGGAAAGCCTGCTGAAATTGGGGATTTCTGGGTCCTAACCCAGGCATCTTGGATCAGCTCCCTGAAGTGGAGCCTAGAACTCTGCATGTTGAACGGGCTCCCAGAGCAGCACTGTGCTCCATAAAGACAAAACCACGTCTCTAGGGACGTAATTGATAGTGTTGTAGTTCCTTCCATTTTTACAGGTTTAACATTCTGCCATGCTTCAACTGAACAAAACTTCACGAAGGACCAGCTTCAGGCCCTGTTCTAAGCATGTTCTAAGTGCGGCTATGACAGGGACCCAGGTCTTGCCTTTAGGGAGGCTACAGTGTGTTTGGTCTCACAACAATGCGACTCCCTTTTTACAAATTAGAAAACAGGGCTCAGAAAGTGTAAATAACTTGCCCAAGATCACAGAGCTGCTAGATGTGGCTAGAGCTATAATCAACTCTCCTCATTTCAGACCCATGCTCTTTGCACTGTCCCACCGAGCAGTAAAGACTCAGATGATAGAGTCAGAATAACAGAGATGGAAGGGTCCTTAGACAGCAAACTGTTTCAGGAATTCTACTGGAACCACAAGGTTCCAGTAGTCACTTCAACACTAACCATTTGATAGTGATTACCTCCATGTGTTGGGGAGAGCTCTGCAGCTACATCCAGTATCACCAACAAAGATGGTACAATTGATTAATCACATATTTAATGGGTACAGAACCAGGGAGTGGCTGCACCTATACCACATATGCACATTGGTCCTATATATGGACACATCCTCCATTTTATTGATGGGAAAGCTGAGACCCAGAAAGACAGAAGTTGCCCAAGTCTCAGAGCTGGAATTGGACTAAAACCAAGGTTAGCCTCAATTCTGGTCAAGAGCTCTTTACACTAGCCAGTGCTGCCTTTCCCATGCAGCCAAGATGATTAAACTGAGAAATGGTATTCATACTGTCAGGAACCAAGGACCTCCTGACATTGGTGAAAAGGGTGCTGTAAAGCCTAGGGGAGGGAGAGGATGCTGAAATGGTAGGAGAGATGCTCCCTCCCATTTCTTCCCTCCTAAACCAAGATGTGGGACCGGGGGAAGAAACTTATATTACTGAGCCCTCACCTGTGCCAGGCACTGTGCTAAATATAATAAATTGGTGATCTCATTCAATTCTCACAGTTTCTCTGTGTGGGAGCTCCATTTTGCAGATAAGGAAACAGGGTGGGAGAGGTTAAGTGACTGGGCCAAGCTCACATTACCCAAGTGGCTAACTCAGGACAGGTTCCCAGGTATTTGTAGCTCTATGGCCCACCCAGGGTTGCACAGGGGTGTTTAGAGCATAGGCTTTGGGTCCCTATTGTATCACATGCTAGCTCCAAGACTTCAGAAAGTGCTTTAACCTCTCCTCTTTTCTTGGTTTCTTCATCTATAAAGTTGGGAAGTTACAGTGCTTAGCTCAGAAGGCTATTGTGAGGGTTAAATGAAATAATAGGCCGGGCATGGCAGCTCATGCCTGTGATCCCAGCACTTTGGGAGGCCGAGGCAAGTGGATCACAAAGACAGGAGTTTGAGACCACCCTGGCCAACATGGTGAAACACCGTCTCTACTAAAGATACAAAAAATTAGCCGGGCGTGGTGGTGCATGCCTATAATCCCAGCTACTTGGAAAGTGAGGCAGGGGAATCGCTTGAACCTGGGAGGCAGAGGTTGCAGTGAGCTGAGATCCCGCCATTGCACTCCAGCCTGGGCAACAGGGCGAGACTCCATCTCAAAAAAACAAATTAATTAATTAAATGAAATAATACATAGGCAGTATTCAACCACATCTGGCACGTAGTAATTGCTCAATAAATGGTAGCTCTTCCTATTGTCCTGACACTACACTGCTCCAGACATATCACCTGAATCCCTGCAATCCCATGCTGGCCTGAATGTCCCACCTGGAGAAGACCCCATCTTGAGATCCTCTTAATTCATTTCACTTTTCCTACAACTGGATTTTAGGACCCAGAGCCCCATATGCAAATGTAGGCAGGTACACGGACACACAGAGGAGCGTACACATAATCAAGCAAGTGCACATAATCACAGGGGAGCATTATCATTGGAGATGTTAGGAGCCCCATCACCCACAGGCAGACTCACCTCAGAACAACTGCCACAAGATGGCAACCTAAGAGGTAGGCGCCAATCGGCAGAGTTCTTTTGAGCCCGACCACACCCTGGGTGTCTCGGTCAGTGGGGCCTGGCTATGCACAAGAAGCTCTTGAGAACACATGTTGCTTTCCTGACCTCATTAGGGAATGTTGGCACATCAAAGCAGAGTGGCTGGGGTTTTAGCCTAGGAAAATGAGGCATCTGCGCTTTTGTTTACTCTTTGGTGGCCAAGAACAACTGATGAGTTCCTTTTAAATGCCTCTTTGACAGATTCAGAGTCTCAAAAAATATACTTAGACAAGATGGGTTAGTAAAAGGGACAACAAATAAAACTACTTGTATCTGTAAGATATATGCAAATAAGGAGCTGCTGGCTGGGGGCACTGCAATCTGTTTTATGTCTTCTGATGGCATTTAACCTGTAAAATATCTGGGCCTTGCTTAATAAGATGGCAGTAAAGGACAATGCTGTCTATTTTCCATTTTTGGAAATCAGATCCAAAGGATTGGTGAACCTAGAAGAGCTGAGAATTCACCTCCAATGGGTTCCAGCATATGCCAGCATCTCCCCTGACCCCCAACCCAGGAAGGAGTGGCACTTCCACCCTCCATTCATTCCATTAAGTGGCATTTATTATGTATTTCCTGTTGCCAGGCACTAAACTAAAAGCTTTATATGCATTATTTCATTGAATCCACTTCTCAAAACCTTATGCAAGAAACATATAATAACTACTATTATGATCCCTATCTTATAGATGAGGAAACTGAGGTTCAGCAATATTAAGTAATTTGCCCAAAGTTCTTAGCCAAGAAGTGACAGATACAGAAAGTAGATTTAATCTCTCTGACTCAAGTACTTAATTTCTAACTACTTCACAGCCATACCTCTGCCCCCTACCAGGGAAATCCTAATAACTCATAAAGACCCAGATAGGTGATGGTGAGGAATGCCCTCAAGGGCCTTTCCATCCATTTGGGGACAGGAACAAGTCAACTATGACACTGGGGTAGTTTTCTTGGAGAAGTGTCTTAGAAGAGGAGGTTCAAGAAAGGGCATGAAGAACCCAGGGCCTGGGGCTTCTTCCCACGGCCCACTTTTGCCAGAATCCCACAGACACACCATTTTGGCCAGTATTTCACTAGAACAGGTGATAGGGGAGAACTGAGCCATGTTCTGATGACACAGGTGGCATGATATAATCTTGACTCGACCTTGTTGGCTACCCATGGATGCCCTGCTTCAGAGGTAACACAATCTGTCACCTCAAGCAGGAGCTAATATCAAGAATGGAGTCAGAATCATCATGTTTCCCCATGAACTGCTGTGACCAAGAGAAGCACTTTCAAAGGGCAGCTGATAAAATTGCTATTTTGACCCTCCTTTTAGCTGAAAACCAGACACCATCAAAATAGCTTTTCTTTTTATTAGCTGCATTATTGGAGAAATAGTGAGGGATTGATTTCATAATTGATTCTCCAAATAAAGATAATGTCTGTTGAGCAAAGAAGCAAGAGAAGGGCTGACCGAGGACGGTTGTAAGTGTGTGTGTGCACTCGCCTGCCCTGTCGTGTGTCCACATCTCAGCTCACAGCATGTGGTTCCCTCAGACCCCCTTGCTCAACCTCCATAGACAAAACTTCTTTGCTCCCAGACTTCATGGAATGCAAAGTCATCTAAGCACATCTTCCTGATTTCAGCTTCATGATTTCATCGTCCTGAAAGCAGCAAGCCATAATGAAGCAGTGATTATATCAACAACCCTCAAAATGAATAAAAAGTTTAAAACAAGGTTATTCACTAAACAAATATTTACTGAGAGCCAAGTAAGATGCTGAGGATACCAAAAAAAAGCTAGTCCCTGCCCTTATACAGTATATAAGCTAGTGGGGAAAGCAGATGTAAGTCAAATCATCATGTAAGCAAAAATAAACTACCAAAAAGTAAAAAATTAAAAGAATAAATTACCAAAGATGATGATAGCTTGACTAGTGAGGTGGCAATGAACATGAAGACAAGAGGCCAAGATGGACAGGTCCTTAGAAGGTACTAAAAGCTAAGAAGACAGGTACCAAGAGGTGCTGGTGATGGACATGGGCAGTGAGTGAGAGGGAAGAGTCAAGTATGATTCCTGGTGCCCGGGCCTGGAAACCTGCAGAAGGACCAGGTTGGGGGTAAAAGCAGCTCATGAGTTTAGTCTTGGCCATGTGAAGCCCTAGATGCCTTGGTGTGATCCAAGTGGAAATATCAGGTGAGTCACTGCCTATATGGATTTGAGGCTCCAAGGACCAGTCACAACTGGAAACAAAATTTTGAGAGTCAGGTGATGATGAAAGCCCTGGATGTGAACACAGTTGATTGAGTGAGAAGATGGGTTGGAAAGAAAATCAGGTGCAGAACTGGGTCCTGGAAAACTCCATCACTGAGCTTGGTGTCTCCCCGGTAACAAAGATCCCAGTCATTTTGGTACCACTTCGATGTGATGATTCCCAGTTCTGCCACTGACCCTGTGTGTGCACTCCGAATCCAGTGCTTAACCTGTCTGAGCCTCTATGTCCCACACCCCACACATTCTTTGTCAGTCTTTAATCTTTCCCCTTTTACAAACTCCCTACCCATGCACAATTCCTGCCTCAAAACACCTCCTTCACTCCCAGCCCCCACCCCAGCCTGTCGGTGAAAGAGAATGAGAGCTCCAGAACCAGCTGTTTTCCCTTCTGGGAAGTCCTCAGGCCTGAATGCTCTTTGGAATCACCAGGGAATTTAACAAGATACTAAGGTCCTGGCCCCACCCAGAGATGCTGATGTCCTTGGTCTGGGTGGCCTAGGTGTTGTGAGGTTTTCAAAGCTCTCCAGGTGGCGCTAGTGTGCAGCCAGAGTTGAGAATCCGGGTTTAAAACCAGGAAAGCTGGGATCACCCAAACTGGCCAAATCATTCCCTGGCTTTGTACACAATGCTGTGACAGGAAGGATCTCTCCAGCATTGCAACTGGCAGTAGTAGCCGGCTCCCCACAGGACAAGATGTGGAGCTCCAGACCAAGGCCATCTTTGGCTCAGGAGGAGGGCACTCTTCATCTCAGATTTAGGAATGTGACCCTTAGGGGCTGAGAGCATAGACTTTGGCATCAGACAGTGAGTCCTAGGTCCTCTTACAGGCTTGGAGATTTGGGCCATCGCTGAGGCTTTCTGTGCTTCGGTTTTCGCCCTGTAAGAAAAAGAACACAGTAGCCAGCAGCGTGGGAGTGTCACAAGAGGGACTTGTTATAATCTCCATATGCAGTACTAGCTCATAGAAGCTCTCAATAAATTGTTATGGGTGTGATTTTTATCAGCAGCAAAGTTCCTCCTTCCTCCCATGAGCATCTTCTCTTCTCCCTCCTCCCTTTTATTCTCTGGATATCCCCTTGCTTCCCCAAAATGTTGAACAGGCTAGTATCATAGGGCATGTCCAACAATAAAAATACAATAACTACCACTTGTTTAACTTTTATTTTAGGTTCAACTGTACAAGTGCAGGTTTGTCACATAGGTAAACTCATGTCACAGGGGTTTGTTGTACAGATTATTTCATCACCCGGGTACTAAGTATCATACCCAATAGCTATTTTTTCTTTTCCCCTCCCTCCTTCTACCCTCCATCCTCAAGTGGGCCCCCATGTCTGTTGTTCCCCTCTTGGTGCCTATGAGTTCTCATCATTTTTCTCTCACTTAAAAGTGAGAGCATGCAGTATTTGGTTTTCTGTTCCTGCGTTACTTTGCCAAAGATGATGGCCTCCAGCTTCATTCATGTTCCTGCAAAGGACATGATCTCATTCTTTCTTATGGCTGTGTAGTATTCCATGGTGGTATGTACCACAATTTCTTTATCCAGTCTACCACTGATGGGCATTGAGGTTGATTCCATGTCTTTGCTATTGTGAATAGTGCTGCAATGAACATATGCATGTATGTGCCTTTATGGTAGAACAACTTACATTCTTTTGGGTATATACCCAGTAATAGGATTGCTAAGTCAAATGAGCTACCACTTATTAAGCATTGACTCTGTGCCAGTCTTTACTGATGGTTTAGACTTTAGCACAGTTGCTCACACCAATGGCATGAGGCAGTAATCATGACCCCATCTTCATGAGGTTCTGGAAGTTTAAGCAATAAAGTTGTGACACTGGTAGGCAGTACCAACTTAGGCCTGTCTGGCGCTAGAGACAGAGTTATTCCTGCCCCTTGTACTGCTATTCTGGTTCACAACTTGCTTATTGGTCCACTTTATACTTAGATTATTTTAAAATTATAGAATCTTATTTTAAACTCTGGAATGGGCAGTGTTAAACTGTTCCACAGACCCCTAGAGATCCACAGGTACCCCTACATGCTTTGGGAAACATATGAAGCCAGTTTTGATGCCCACAACCTCCACTCCAACCAGAGCAACCCTACTATTGGGAAAACCACCAATTTTACAGATGAGGAAATTTTCAGTTAGTTAGAAGTAGGGTCCTCTCCTCCTCCCAGAAGGCAGAAGGCACATGACTTTCCCATTCCAGAGCTCGCTCCATGGTACCAGGCCATCATTTCTGCAACCATAGGGGCCCTTCCTCTGCCTGGTGGGCTGCCAATAGGACACAAAGAGGGAGCACCCCCACCACAGGGCCAGAGGCTTCACTGCCCTGTTTATACTCGATTCCCGGGTCATTCCGATCAACCCCGCCGGCTGTGGTGTCAGAAAGTGCAGACTTGTACTGAGCGCTGGGTCACCCTGAGCCCTCTGTTTATTTTCCTTCCTGGATACATTGGTGACTCGGTGTTTGAAAAGCTCCAACAAGGCTGAAACGAGCTCGCAGGAGAATGGACAGTCACCTCGAGGAGGCCTGCTGGTGATTTGGAATGTCCCTTTAGAAGGCTTTTTAATAAACTTTGTTTGTATCTGCCTTGATGAGGAACACATTTGCCGGGGACCGTGCAGGGATGTTTGGTTTCGAGGCTTCCCTTTTTTGGCCTTAGAAGTTCTTGGTGGCAGTGGCTGCCTGCAGGCCCTTGGGACTCCCCTGTGGAGCGCTGACCTGCCTCCAGCTTTGTCCCAGTAACTTTAGTCATGCTACACTCTTGGCCCCCAGTGTCCCTGATAAACTCCAGAGCAGAAATTACAGGGTCAGAAGGTTTGAAAGTTCAACAGGAAAAAAGGTCCCATTACCTTTTTAAGAAGCTTCCAGGCCTAGCTCTGAAATTTGTTTTTTCAATCCATTCAGCAATGTCTTTGACTCCTGCCTCTCCTAGTTCTCTACTTTTCCAGCCTACACCAACTATGAGAATTAATTTTAGTATTTTATACACAGCAGCAGCAGCAGCTCCTGGCCAACAAGCCCCATTATAAAGAGGAAAACATTTAGGAGTCTGTTCCTCCCCCTGGTTTTCTCTCCTAGGCAAGAGCAGGCAACAACTAGCTGCCTTCCCAGATTCCCCACGTGTGATGGGTGCCCTTGAGAACCTGTGCTGAATCTTGCTCTTCACAACAATGTCCTATTTGGCCAAAAAGAGATGAACACTCAACCGCAAGTGCTCAGTAGCTTGGGATATGTGCACATCAACCAGCCACAATCTGGGGAAATGGTGGCAATGCTGCCCTTGCTGGCAGTATTTCCATTTGGCTCTGGATCCAGAAAGCAGAAAGTGGTCTAACGAAAACTGTTAGGTTGGCTGTGATTCCAGGTCGGGGAGAAGGGCAGAGGCAGCAGTGCAGAGGGTGACTTCCACGTGGCCCAACTATATTGAGTGCCTACCGTGACTGATCCATTTAGCAAAAATAATAACAACATGGAGAGAAGGGGCAAGAGGGAGACACAGATAAGAAATGAACTACAATTCATTAAGACCAATAAAAAATATTAGCCAGCAATGGTGTTGCATGCCTGTAGTCCCAGCTACTAGAGAGGCTGAGGTGGGAGGATCGCTTGAGACAGGGAGACAGAGGCTGCAGAGAGCTATGATCATACCACTGCACTCCATCCTGGGTGACAGAGTGAGATCCTGTCTCAAAAAAAAAAAAAAAAGCCAATGTCTGGAACCTGCTGTGGTCAAGATGGAACCAACGGGACAAGGCTTGCCCATCAGTCTCTGTAGTCACTCAGGCCTGATTTCAACTCAGCTCTGCTCCTTGCTGGCTGTGTGACCTTGGACAAGTAACTTAGCCTCTCTTTGCCTCAGTTTTCTCATCTGCAAAATGGGGATATTCATACCTTCCTTGAACAACTGTTTTTAGGATTAGAAATAATATGATACATATATATATATAAATGCACAGAAAAGAATCTGGACGAATAAATACTACAGTTGAGAGGGGGTGGAGAGAGTAAGGAGGGGATTGAATGGAGGGAGTTCCCCTTTCACCAGGCAGATAAGGATAGCAGGTAGGGGGACAGAGAATAAATCGGGTGTGTGTGTGTCTGTGTGTGATTTATTGTACGATCTGCTTAGCACATTGTACACAGCAAATGCTTACTATTAAATAGTAACTTTCATCACTAAGAGTCTGAGAAAAGAAAAAAATAAATAGGAACTATTATTGATTTTTATTTCTCAAAAAGTCCTGAGTACTATGGATGTGGTAAAGGGTTTGTCATCATCAAAAGTCTCTTGTAGAAGTCTTTTTTGACTCTGATAGGGAAGAAAGGAAGCCGTTTTGGTCAAGGGCCCCTAATCCCTTCTTTATTTTGGTTCTAAAACACCAATGAGAGAGGAAGCTGGATATGTGGACACTCGGTGGGTCACTTTCTTGTTATGAAATCTGAGCGAATGCAGGTCTCCGCCTGGCTGGCCAACCTGTGGCCTCCCTTCCGGCCTCTGCTGGAGCCCCTCTTGGGCTGAGCTTTGGCCAGCTCAGATGGCCTGCAGCGCCTCTCTCCCGATGCCATCCTGGAGGGGCAGCCCAAATATGCGATACGAAAACACACCAGCAGCAGTCCATTTCATAACATCACGTGTCCAAATAAATGGAGCTGTTGACTCAGGCTAATTAGATGAGGGGACTTTCCTAAAAAGCAATCTGTGTGAGGCTAAGGAAAACAGGATTCTCAGTGGAATTAGGCCCCTAATCCCCGGCTTCCCTGGCAGAGCCATGGTCTGAAGGAGCTGGGGGGCCTCCCAGAGAAGTCCTGTCAGGAGCTGGAGAGAAGGCTGCATTCCTGTCTTGCCACCTGCCTCCAGGCTGGCTCATCCTGCCTGGGCAGGAGTATGGGAGACTCAAGGCCTCAGTGGGACCAGGCTCCCTGAGCTATGGACAGCTGAAGTTGGGGAAGGAGCCCCAGACTCCCTGCATCACCTGAGTTGGGCTTATTTTGACCTCCAGAAAATGGTCACCTCCTCAAACTGTGGCCCGCCTGGCTTCCCTTCTAAGTGGAAATTAATGAAAGGCAGGGCTGGGTTTACAGAAGCACACACACCACTTCCAGCAAACAAAAGAAAGAACAGAAAAATAGAAGGGGGTGTGCTGCAAGGCATCTGCAAAGAAGCCAGCCACCTCTCCGGGCCCTCGCATATCTTACCATGGGTACCTGAGAGCAGGGACTTTATTTGAGCCAGCTCTATACCTGAAGCTAGTCCAGATCCAAAACTTGCTCTGGCTTCATGGGTGCTCAGGCAAGCAGAGGGGTCAAGTGTGTGGGCTTTAGAGTCAGATCAAGTCAAGGATGGTCTCCTCTGAGTCTCTAGTTGCTGCATCTTTAAAAGGTCAAGTTGACTCATTGCTGCATCATAGGGTTCACTGCGAGGGTGAAATCAGGAAATATAGGTGAAGGGCTTGGCCCCTTGCCCAACCCATCGGAAATGCCCCCCTCGGTGGCCTACCACTGCCTGTGATGCCTGTGGATCTTGTGGAGAGTGGGTAGGATTGTGACCCCTGCCTGAACATGGGGAGCTTACAAACCGGGGACATGAGAGAAACTTTATAAAGGGGCCCACGTACTCTCAACGAAGAACCAGGGCAACTGGAGTGATCAAGAAGGGCTTTCAGGAGGACCAAAAATGTCCAGGGAACCATAAAGAAGTGAGCAGGGTTTAGGCCAGGTGTGTTAGATCACACCAGTAATCCTAGCACTTTAGAAGGCCAAGGCCAGAGGATCGCTTGAGTCCAGGAGTTCAAGACCGGCCCGGGGAACATAGTGAGACCTCATTTCTACAAAAAAAAACAAAAAAATTAGCCAGACACGGTAGTGCACAACTATGGTCCCAGATGTTTGAGGGGCTGAAGCTGGAGGACAGCCTGAGCCCTGGAGGTCGAGGCTGTAGTAAGTCATGATGGTGCCACTGCACTGCCACTTAGGCAACAGAGTAAGACCCTATCTCAAAAAAAAAAAAAAGGTAAAGGAAAAGGCAGGATTTGAATAAGCCGAACGGACAGGGGATAATGAGGATAGGGGGTTGATGACATTCAGGTGGGAGGAACAGCAAAGGCCAAGGTGGGGAGCCAGAAGAGAGCCTAAACAGCCTAGCATGGCAGAAAGGCAGCACATGGGGCCAGCTGGAGGAGTTTGTTGTTCTGGGAAAGACGGGCAGATCAGACAGCTGCTCAGCCCTTGAGTTGGCCCAAGAAGGCCCTTGACAAAAGTATTGGAGACTGAGCTGAAGGTTCTGCATCCATCAAACCTCCACCCTGCATCACCACCTTGGTTCTGCCACCTGCCTGTGCCTATGCAGTTCCAACCACCTCCAATTCCTCCTAAGGCTTACCCTCTCATCTGTCTCATATGTACCCAAAACTCACCTTCCCCCAGGAGCCTTCTGTATGGGAAAAACATGGGTTTTGGAGTCAGACTGGGTTTGAACAAGTCATTCAACTTCAAAATATTTCATGTCTATATTCATACTTGCACAGCTGTAAAATGAGAAACATATCTACCTCCATGGCTGCAATAAGGATGAAATTAGATATGGTGCGTGGGGTGTCTAGTTGATGTCTGACTCATACAGGTCCTCAGTAAACATTCGTGTATTAATGAGTTGGAAGCCATTTAACCTCCAAACTTCCCTCCGTTCTATGCAGAAAGGCCTTCTCTCCAGCCCATGAAACCCTACCTGCCTTCTTTCCTCCCCACACTTGATATTGTAGGCTCCCTACTGGAGGGCCTCCTTTCTCTCAGCCTAACCAAATCCCCTGCAAAAGTCCAACTCAGGTCCCTACTCTCAGTACCCTCAGGCCTGGTATCACATGGCCTCTCGATGGTGGACCCAGCATGGTGGGCTGCTTTCTCAGTGGGCATGTCTGGCCATCCATGCCTAGGGGCAGAGAATACTCCACTTTCTCCTGTGCCCTCCACGTCACCCAAGACAAAGCTGGGCCCATGCGGCGTGCTGGGTGGGGGCTACTACTCAAATACCTTCAAAAGCCAGCTAGATAATGTAAACGAAGGATAAAAGTTTGGTTGGGGTGGGCCGGGTGTGGTGGCTCAGGCCTTCAGTCCAGCACGTTGGGACCCAGCAAGGTGGGAGAGAGAATAGCTTGAGCTCAAAGAGTTCAAGACTAGCCTGGACAACATAGCGAGATCCTCATCTCTGCAAAAAAATTAAAATAAAAATTAGTTGGGTGAGGTGGTGCACACCTGTAGTCCTAGCTACTTGGGAGACTAAGGCAGGAAGATCTCTTGAGCCCAGGCGTTTAAGGTTACAGTGAGCTATGATTGTGCCACTGCACTCCAGCCTGGAGGACAGAGAGGCCTTGTCTCAAAAAAACAAAAAGAAAAAACGAAAAAGCTTGGTGGGATACAACAAGGCATGGTGGGGCCTGTGGCAAGGGCAAGAGCCCTGCTGTATGTTGATTGGTTGATGGAGTGGCACAAGGAAGAGACTATGTAGAGACAAGCCCTGGATTGCTTACTTACCTGGTGACTGTAGCCAGCTGGCCTCCCCTCTCTCTGAACAGCAGGGTCGCTGTGCAAAGAAGCCAATAAACTCTATCCAGGCAACTCCAAAGCTGTGAAAAAGATCAAATGAGTTGGCACTTATGAGAACACTTTGAAAGCCTGAGGTTCCATGAAGACCTGGGGGGCCATGTTCAGAAGTCCTAATATTTTCCCCAAATCCCAGATGATCAGGAACAGGTGTATGGTTGGGGAAGCATTAAAGCCCCTGCTGCCCTGTTGGGAGCCACCTCCTATCTCCTTGGGATCTCTGCTGATCCTAACTCCACAAGAGGGTTGTAATTGGGTCCCTCTGGAAGCAGCAGAGGCAGCTTAGGGCAGCTAGAGACGGCAGAAACCCTATCCCCTCCAGAGCCCTGACATTCTCATCAGTTCCCTTCCTGCCTGCCAGCCGAGCCTACAGCTTCCCGGGACCACCTGGCTCCCTGCCCTCCCATGTTCCCATGGCTCCCTGCTGCTTCCTTCCACTGCCCTGGACTAGAGCCCAGTGACTAGAGGTGCTTCAGGGCTGTCTTCCCTTCAAGGTTTTGGTGGCAGCTGCCAAAAGGGCACAGTAACCTCCTCAACCCCCAGCTCCAGTGTCTCCCTCACCTCCTGGGGCAGAAGAACACTGGCCCAGCCTGACCCCAGACAGTGAGGCCAGCTGTCACCCCAGTCACCGGGGGCACAAGCTGCCCATGTCCACAGGCTTCACATCAAAGATGATACTCTGACAGTTACCAGGGCTCAGGTACCTGCTATTTGCCCAGCACTTTCCAAATGCTCCCAGCAGCTCCAGGAGGCAGTATTATTATATCCGTTTTTCAGGTAGGGAAACTGCAGCTTAAAGAGGTTAGTAACTCTCTAAGAGGCAGAGAGATAATTCACTCCCAATTCTGACTACAAACTACATGTTTTTGCTATCAAAATGGCTCATGCACTAACTTCACAAACATTTCTTGAGCACCTACTATGTGCCAATCTCTGTTAGAGTACAGGATATAACAGTGTACAAAACAGATAGGATTCTTGCTCGTATGACATTTACGGGGTAAGAGGCGAAATAGACACTAAGGGTGAAATCAGAGAAATATATAAGTAAAAATCATACAAACACTGTAGGAGAACTGTGCCAGGAGGCTTGTCCCTGTGTGGGGGTCAGGGAAGGCTTCCCAGGGAGGTGTTGTTTGAGCTGAGTCCTGAAGCCAGGGTGCTGAAGGTGGGGTGGGCAGGAGGGAGTGCTTCCAGTTGCAGAGAACAGCATGAGGGAGGAAGAATGACAGGAGCTGAAACATCAGTGCGGCTAGAGTGCAGGAACCAGGGAGAGCTCCTCAGAAGAGGCTGCGGGGCTAGACTACTTAGGCTTTAGAAGCCAAGATAAGGAGTTTGCTGTCCCCTCAAGAAGCAACTGGAAAAGAGCATCAGGTTGGCATATTTCAAAGCCCACACTAGCTGTCATTTGGAAATGGATTGTTTTCACACACACACACACACACACACACACACGCATGTACCTCATGCCCACGCCAATCTAGTCGCTCCCCCAGAGAGCATCAGGGCACCCAAGAGCCAAGCTCCTCCTCAGACCCACATCCAGGGCTAGAGTCTTTGCCCTGTTCAGCTCAGGTCAGGAACCCAGCAAGCTGCTGTGAACACAAACGTCCTAAACCCCAAACCCCATCTGCGTGCTAAGAGACTACTGGCTCTCAGAAAATGACAGCAACAGGTCCCAAAGATCGTGTGACTGAAAGCAGGTTCACAGAGTTTCAGTGAGTGTGCAAAGTGACTATTTCACTGGTTTACTTTTTTCCGCAGACTTAAATGTCTCTATCCTCTCCACACCAGTCGACTTTCATCACCATCAAAAGACTATACTATGGAAGTGTTCATTATCCTATCCTTTCAACTTTTCTCTATTTTGAAATTTTTCAAAAAAAAATAATTTTCAGCTGGGGAGACCTGTTTTGCCTCTAAGGAGGGCAATTAGGCAATATCTGCCAAAATCACATGTTCATGAATCCTTTAATCCAGCACTTCCACTTCGAGGATTATACTTAAACACATGCAAAATTAGATACATTTTCTAAAGTACTGGAGGAAGATTCCACATACATATCTAATTCAAACTGCATAAAAGGAATCACAAGAAGCTAGTAATAGATGATGCCTGTGAGGAGAAACCAAGTGGTTAGGAAATGGGGCGGGCAAGACTCACGTATTTTAAAATTTTGAACCATGTGTTGATATTACCCATTCAGTAACTTAGATATGGGGTGCAATTGAATACTACCTGAAATCAACAGGAATGAACTATGGATGTGCTCAGCAACATGGATGAATGTACAGAATACTGTGCTGTGCAAAAGAAGCCAGATACAAAGGACACCATACAGCACAATTCCACTTATGTGAAATTCTAGAAAGATGAATTTCATCTATAGTGACAGAAAGCAAATCAGCGGTTTTCTGGGGCTAAGGTAGAGGAGGGATTGACTAGGAAAGGGCAAAAAGAACTTTTGGAGGTGATGAAAGTGTTCTATCTTGAGCAAGGCGTTCACTATATGGGTGTTTAAATGTGTCAAACCTTCCTGAAATGTATACTTAAAATTGGCACATTTTATTGTATGAAAATTATATCAGAAAAGTTTTTTTTTTTTTAAGATGGAGTTTCACTCTTGTTACACAGGCTGGAGTGCAATGGCGCGATCTCAGATCACCAACCTCCACCTCCCAAGTTCAAGGCCTCCTGAGTAGGTGGGATTATAGGCATGCGCCACCATGCCTGGGTAATTTTGTATTTTTAATAGAGACGGGGTTTCTCCATGTTGGTCAGGCTAGTCTCAAACTCCTAACCTCAAGTGATCTGCCCACCTCGGCCTCTCAAAATGCTGGGATTACAGATCCTGTCTCTTAAAAAAAAAAGGACCACAACAATTCACAGGTCAATTCTGCCAGCCTGCACCCAATCAAGCCCAAATTATTTTAAATATCAGACTTACTTTATTGCTCCAACAAATAATTTTAAGAACCAACTTAGACAGAAGCAAATTCGTGGGCTGGCCTCTGCTCGTGACTTGCTGTACATGTTTGTCAGCAGATGATCTCTGGCCTAACAGCTCGAACCAGCAACTGCTGCCCATAAGGGAGGGATCAGCCAGGTTCCCAAGTCAATTTCCTTAGCCCTGAAAGGATTCTCAGCGCTTCTGCCATGGTGAGGTCCATGTAATCATCACCATGAGTAGTGGCCCAATTATTCTGAGCAGGTTCTTCCCCTGACCCAGGGGAAACCACAACCCCATCCCTCACAGTGGATGCTTGCTGTCCCTTCCAGAGCATCAACAGCCTAAGCAGCGAGTCAAGAAAGAATTCTGCTCTCTCTTCTATTGTCAGAATGGCTAATGCCAACATAGACATCAGACTGGCTGAGGAAAAGATTCAGGACCCAGGACTACCAACAGGAATCAAGAAGCAGCCACAGGGACCTCAGGTTCTGCCAGAGTCTGAGACACACATCCAAGGGGAGGGCACCCATAGGCTGTCCCCAGAGGCCAGCATTCTTGTCCTCTCCCTCTTCTCCCTCTCCTTCCATAAACATGTTCAGTTTATTCTCATTAGATATGTATATTATATATGTATGTCTTTTATATATGAATATATAAAATCCCTAAACACCCCTCCAGCTACTACTCTTTCTCTCCCCGCTTTTCATCTAGCCTTCTTAAGAAACTTGACTGTGTTCACTCTCTGCACTTTCTCATCTCCCTCAGCTAACTGCAATCTGGCTGCTGCACTACTCTCCTCACTCCAATGTCATAAAAATTATTAAAATAATGCTTTTTATAAAAATGTTTATACTAGCTTTAATTCATAATATGTATCAAAAAAACTGAATATAACTCAGGCATCTAACAATAGGAGAACGGATAAACTAACTGTGTTATAGCCAAACAATGGAATGCCACTCAGCAATAGAAACAAACTACTGATACACACACAACATGAATTAATCTCAGAATCATTATGCTGAAAGAAATAAACTGTACCCAAGAGAGTATACCTGGTAAGAATCTATGTATATGAATTTATTGAACAGGGAAAACTAGTCGACAGGGGAAAATATCAAAAGAGTGACCAGGCGTGGTGGCCCATGCCTGTAAACCCAATATTTTGGGAGGCCGAGGCAGGTAGATCACCTGAGGTCGGGAGTTCAAGACCAGCCTACCCAACATGGTGAAACCTTGTCTCTACTAAAAATACAAAAATTACGGTAAGTGCCTGTAATCCCAGCTATTCAAGAGGCTGGCTGAGGTAGGAGAATCACTTGAACCCAGAAGGCAGAGGTTGCAGTGAGCCAAGATCATGCCACTGCACTCCAGTCTGGGTGGTTGCTTCTGAGCAGGTGCAGGGATTACCCAGGAGTGGACAGGAGCAAACTGCCTACAGAGATGACAATATTTGATACCTTAACAGAGATTTATATAGGTACATGCTTTAGTCAAAACTCATGGAATGGTAGAGTTGAGATTAGTTCATTTGTACCCAGGGAAACAAACTATAAAGAAATATTTAGCTCTAGTTAATCATATGCATGCTGAACTGTTTAGAAGTATAGTAGACTACCATCTGCAACTTATATTGAAATACATCACAAAACAAGATAGACAAATAAATAGAAAGATGGGTAAGTGGATAGACATATAATAAAGAAAATATGGCAAAAATGATCACTAGAATCTGGGCAATTAGTAATGTAATGTTTGAAGATTTTTAAAAGAAAAGATGTGGGCAAGTTATTGTCAATAATTTCCTAAATGCTACATTAAGTGGAATCAGAGAAACCTGGATTCAAATCCGAACAAGGCCATTTCCTCACTGTCTCATCTGGGACAAAATTTAAACTTGCCAAGCCTCAATATCTTAATGCATGAAAGAAAGTTAATTTAAAAATTTTTGTGTTGTGGGGTTCTCATGAGATAACATGAGAGAGCATATGCAAAGGGTTTAGAAAAGTTCATTGTGACCTGAAGCTCTTTTTTTAAACAAAAGGAGTCTCCCATTACAAATTCACAGAAATTCTAGATTTAAAAATAACTAATAAAAATGTTCTTTTTTTCCATTTCCTAGATACTAGAAGTGGAGGGAAATGAAAGCCAGAAGAGTAGCATGTGAACTGACACAGAAGAAACCCTAGATGGGGGTAGGGGGGCTATAGACTGGAAAATACCCACTAAAGATGAGAAGCTCCAGTTCTAACCTTCCCACAGGAACAAGATACAAGGTGTTAGGATCACTCAAGGTAAGGTAAGAGTGAGAATTCTGCATAAAGTCAGGACTTTTGAAGGGCTGCACCCTTAAAAGGACTAGACGAACTTCCCCACCAGCGCAAAGACATAATAATAGAACTTATCTCTTCCTGGTCTCCCATGAGAAGCACTAAGTTTGCACCAGGGGATAGTTTGGAGTTGGACTTACACTATCCACATTGTACAGCAATCTCCACTAAAAAATTAAAAAATAAACAAAAACAGATCCCAGGTTAGTTAAACCTCCAGGGCACCTGGCAAAACCAAATAAAGCCTCTATGTAGGGCCATTCTTACAATTCAGGCAGTACAGCATTCTCACAGGGAAAGAAATCATCAATGAAAATGGCAAACTGTACCAGGAAACATTTGTCATAAACAAGAGTTTGCAGACACAACAAATAAGAGAAAGGACAATGCAAGGGTTCCCGATAGTTGAATATTCTGAAAGACTATGAAATATATATGTTTAAAATGATAAAAGAGAAAAAGAGGGCCAGGCACAGTGGCTCACATCTGTAATCTCAGCACTTTGGGAGGCTGAGGCAGACAGATCACCTGAGGCCAGGAGTTCAAGACCAGCCTTGTCGACATGGACAAACCCCATCTCTACTAAAAATACAAAAATTAGCCAGGTGTGGTGATGCACACCTGTAATCCCAGCTACTTAGGAGGCTGAGGCATGAGAATTAGTTGAACTTAGGAGGTGGAGGTTGCAGCGAGCTGAGATCGCACCACTGAGCTTCAGCCAGGGTGATAGAAAGAGACTCTGTCTCAAAAAGAGAGAGAGAGAGAAGAAATAGAAATCATAATGAAACACAAGGCAGGTTTTTTTAAAAACCAAATAAAACTCCTGGAAATGAAAAAAATATATAGTAATCACAATTATAATGTTAATAAATGGATAAAATTATAGATTAGATGGAGCTAAAAAGAGAATTCGTGAATTAGAAAATATATATGAGGAAATCACCCATAATCTTGTACAGAAAGATAAAGCAAAGGGAAGTATGAAAGATAATTAAGAGAAATGGAGGAGAAAATAATAAGGTTCATCAAATTTATAATAGGAAAGAGCAAAGAGAATTAGAAAGAGGTAACACTAAAAGATATAACCATCAAAAATTTTCAATTTTTGAGTGCAAAAGGCTTATTAGGAAAAAAAAAGAATTTTCAATAACAGTGAAAAAAACAAATCCTCACAAGGAAGAATCATCCAATCCCCAAGCAGATTAAATAACTCCATGCCTAGACACATCATAGCAAAATTGCAGAACATCAAAACAAAATCTCAAAATCCACTAAAGAGAAGAGCTACATCACCTACAAGGGAAAAATTAGACATACCACAGTCTTCTCAATAGCAACCACAGAGCCAGAAAATAATGGAATCTTCCAAGTATCTTTCAGCATGCTGAGGAAAAATAACTATCAACTTCAGCACTCCATGTTCCATGATATTATCAGTGAAGAGGAAGAATGAAATTTAAAAATTTTAATCAAAGACTTACTACTCACAGACCTTTGAAGAAAGCACTATGAATGCTGTACTGCAGGAAGAAGGAAACTGAACTCAGAAGGAAGGAATGGGTGAGCAAAGAAAATGCAAACATCTGAGTAACTTTAAACAAGCATTGACTGTAAAAATATACAGATAATAGTGACACAGGCTTAGCACATAAGTGCTTGACAAATGTTTATTGGTTGATGATTCTTGATTGTGTATGCCTCTTCTGAGACAATTCTGCACATGTTTTGGGCAAGCAATTCAGAAGCACTTCAGCTTACGGCTGTCACGTTCCATTTACTTGTTTATTTCAGGAACTTTTCACCATTTCTGGTCTAAAAAAAATATTCCTTCATAATTTAAGTGCAACTTTGTGCTTATTATTTTATCTTTTTAACTTTTGCCATCTTTTGTTGGTAAGGGAGGGAATTCCAGTTTGCGTTCAGCCTACCATTTCAAAATCCCACTCAACAAATTTTTATTGAACTGGAAAAACTATTCCCACCCCTCTGGTAGGGCTTCAAGAAGAACAATCCTCATTGCCTGTCAAACTCCAGAGTAGTTAGATTCTTACATGGTGGCTCAGGGCTCCAAGTATAAATGTTCTAGCAACCAAAACAAAGCCTGAAATTAATATAGTGTCATTCCTGTTGTACCACATTGGTCAAGGTAGTTATAAGCCCACCCACATTCAAAGGAAGGGGGCATAGGCCCCTCCTCTCAATGGGAGGAGTGTCACAGGATTTGGAGGTCATAGTTTTAAACTATCACCAGCATTTGGAGCACAGCTGAAATCGGGTGCAACTAAACATAAGAGGTAAATAACAACTGTGAGATGTGTAATTTATTGAGCATATACTATGTTCCAAGCCCTTTACTTCTAGATTTTTGTTTATCCTTATATAAAAAAATACCTGTGAGATATAGGTAGGCATAATACTCCTTATCTTACAGAGGAGGAATCTGCACACTTACTGTTGGCGTGAATACCCAAAGTGCTTCAGTTAATGAGTGGCCAAGTTGAGATCCAAGGCAGTCACACTGCAAGGCCATGCTTTTACCCACTCTGCTATACTAATTTTTTTTTTTTTGAGTCAGAGTCTCACTCTGTCGCCAGGCACCAGGCTGGAGTGCAGTGGCACAACCTTGGCTCACTGCAACCTCCGCCTCCTGGGTTCAAGCAATTCTCCTGCCTCAGCCTCCCGAGTAGCTGGGACTATGGGCACGTGCCACCACACCCAGCTAATTTTTTTGTATTTTTAGTAGAGACGGGGTTTCACCTTGTTGGCCAGGATGGTCTCGATCTCTTCACCTCATGATCCGCACGCCTTGGCCTCCCAAAGTGCTGGGATTACAGGCGTGAGCCACCGCGCCTGGCCTCTGCTATACTAATTTTTTAAGTCACTGAGCAGTGATAACTTATTCTGGCCCTCACTCACTGAAGCTGCCTGTGAGGAATTCAAGCTTGGGCTAGCCATCAGGAGAGGGAGGTGGCATCCCAGAGCAGGGCTTCCTGTGTAAACAGGAGGCGCATGGGAAGCGGCACTGTGGTGCTGGGACAATGGGCAGTGAGCAGGCAGGGCCTCCTGTCTCCGGTGGGTGCTCAGGGCTGCAGGCGGCTGGGCAGGAACAGCTGGGGCCCTGACTCCCTGACGCCTGGCCCAGGAGAGGAACTGCCCCTCTCATGGCTTTCCCAGGAGGAAGTTCCCCACTGATTCTCGGGAAGCCCTTCCCATCACAGGCCTTGGCTGTGCCTGGGCCTCCTCTTTCTTCTTAGGGAGCATGTTGTCTTTGGGGCTAATCTGGGATACAGGCCTCTTCTGAAGTCCCCATGGCCAGGAGGCTTGGAGGGTGTGGGCAAGCAGGCCAGGCCCAGATGCCAATACAGGAGGCAGCCACTGCTGAATGTGCACTACAGAAAAAAATGCATAGGGAATTTAAAAAAAAAAAAAAAAACTTGAGGCATGTAAAGCAAAAATACCTGATTCTACATCCCAGCTCCAGCTCTAACTAGCTATGTGAACTTGGGCAAGTCACTTAGCCTCTCTGAGCCACAATTTCCTCATTTTTGAAGTGAGAAAATAATATCTATCTGAAAAGAGTTGTTCAAAGGTTGAATGAAATAATGTATGTAAAGTAACTGACAACTAGTAAGAATAATTGTAACTAAGAGTATTTAAAACACGTAAGTAGACTCCCACCTTTGACAGGCAACTAGCATACAGTGTAGCACCTAAATTTTCACCATCAAAGAGACTCCATCATACGAAAATGTTGTACCAATCACTACATGGGGGGCAAAGCACCCACGCCTGGAAAGCCAGAGAAGGTGGGTCTTGGAGAGGGTCCTGAGTGGACCCTAACCACCATCTTCCCAAGGCTTCCGCAAACCACACACTTGGCCACCTCTGCTTCTTCAGCTACTCCTGCTCCATCATTTTACAGGCTTCCCCAACTCTACTTATCTCTTTTCTTTAATGTCCTCCTCCTCTCTCTCTCTCCACGCCCTCCTTGAGTGACTTCATCTTGTCTCGTCTGTAGACTAAGGACTCCCAAACCTCTCTCCTGAGTCCAGACCCGGATGCCCAACCGCCTCCCAGACATTTCCCCCTGGATGTCTCTCAGGCACTCAAATGCGATGTGCTCCACAGAGATCATCATGTTCCTAAGAAACCTGTGCCTCCAGCCTTCCCTGTCTCAGGGGGCCACACCCTATGCCAAGCTGACCAAGTCAGAAAACTGGGAGATGCTCAACTCCTCCCTCACCCTCACACCTAATCAGCCATCAAGACTCATAGATCCCACCTCCTCAATGTCTCTCCAGGTGGACCCTTGTCTCCATCTGCCTGCCCCTTCCTTACTGCAGGCCCATCTTCTCTCACCTGGACTCTGCTTCAGGTTTAGCACCCTCCCTCCATCCTCCATACTGCAGCCGCCTTCATCTTCTTAACATATAAAACCTCTCTTCCACTCCCATTTTACATTCCCCATGTTCTCAAGTAAAGTCCAAGCCCCTCGAGGAGGCACTCCAGGCCCTCAGTGATGCAGACCTTGTCAACCTGTCTGAACTCATGGCCCATTGCCTGCCGCACCTCTCCTACACTGGGTACTGCCAACCCCAGCCACAGGTGCTCTCCCTGTGAGGGAAGGAACCTCAGCTCTGGGACTTCACACACAGGCCTCCTCTTACTGGAATGCCTTCTCCACACCTTCTTTGACTCTTATGTATCCCTCAGGACACAGCCGCATATCACCTCCTCTAGGAGGACTCCCATGCTTCCACAGCCTCAACCTTCCGCCATCACAGTATTTATCAAAGTAAATTGCTTTTGTCTGTTTACTTATCCAACTCCCCACTAATCTGTCCTTCCCCAGGGGCAAGAACAAGACCTTTCTCTTCTCCAAATCCTCATGTCTAGCACAGGGCCTGTAAAGAGGAAGTGCCCTGGATACATATGTTCACTCGAATGTATGAATGACAACTTCTGCCAACCAGGGGGTGGTGCCTAAAGGCAGTCCTTGGGAGACACTCAATCTCAAGTAGACCCACATATGTTGTAGAAGCTTCCTCCTCTCAGAAGGCAGATACAGTTTAAACTTTGCAAGCATCCTGCTACAAACCCCTCGGAGCCAAAGAAAATCAAGGGGGATCTTAACAGAAATCCCCTCCCAGGCACTCTGGGAGGCGGAAGTGGGTGGATCCCTTGAGCCTAGGAGTTCATGACCAGCCTGGGCAACATGGCAAAACCCAGTCTCTACAAAAAAATACAAAAAATTAGCCAGGTGTGGTGATGCATGCCAGTAGTCGCAACTATCCTGGAGGCTAAGCCTGAGGTCAGAGGATCACTTAAGCCCAGGAGGTCAAGGCTGCAGTGAGCTGTGATCACACAACTGCACTCCAGCCTGGGCAAGAGAGGGAGCCCCTGTCTCAAAAAATAAAAAAGAAGAGAAATCCCCTTCCAGGCAGGAAAAATGTGAAATATCAGTAAAACATTTGGTAAGCACAGACTGCCACATATAGAATGCATTCAATATGGATAGTTTTCCTGAGACTCAACATGGAGAGACAAGGGGACGGGACCTGTGGAGATGGAAGGGTGAGCACACACACATGCACACGGAGGCACACATTTGTGTGCACAACTATGCATGCATATCATCTGTGTGCATGTGTGTGCAAGCATGCGGTGTATACGTGCAACCATGTGCGTGGGCACAGCCAAGCCTACATGATTGTGTTACTCCATTCATGTACTCTTCAGATTCAGAAAAGACCATCTCGTGGCATATAAAGAATGTCCCAGAAGACTGTCCAGTCCCAAGACCCGTGAGCACCCATTTCTCATAGAAAAGTAAAGCTAGTGCCAGCCATCCCTCTACACAAGGAATGCACTCCATCTGGACTTTACCTCATCCTAACGTTGCTCCTACCGAACACTATGCCTTCTTTTAGCCTTAAAAGTCTCTATTACTCCGCCCTGGAAGCGGCCACAGTAAAACCGCGGTCAGTCCCCCATCTCAGAACGGATCCTTCCCTCCTTTCCTGGAACAAGCATCCATGGCAGGACTTGGCAGAGGGGTGGCAATGGGAGCTAGCAGCGTTGGGAGAGCCAGAGGACGTCAAGAAGACAGGAGGAGGCTAGGTGACCGGTGTGCAGGACCCCAGCTCAGCGGAGCTGCTCTGGGAGCGCGCGTCTGTGCCCATGCGCCCCGAGGCCTGCGCGTGCGGGGCCGGGATCCCCGCGGGCATCCTGCATCGCCGCCTCCGGGAAAGATATCACCCGCTTGTCCAGGGCCCTGGTCCCCAACCCCGGCTGCCGCTTCCGGCGGGCCTCTGCAGCGAAGGAGCGCGGTACAAAAGCGAGGAAGCCCCCCTCGCTGGAGCGAGCCCCGCTTCCGGCCCGGAGGGACGCGCCATGCTCGTCCTACACCGTGAGTCCTACACCGTGAGCACGCATCAGGCCCGGAACAACACCGCAAAACGTGCCTTCCTTCCTCCACCCAGGAACCTGGCTGGACTGCCCGCAGCCTTTGCCTTGCAGCCCTCTCCCATCCTGAATTTCCCACCTCTTCATGCCGCTGCCTCACTATCCATGAACACACACAAAGACCCCTAACATTTGTCCTGGATTTTTCCTCACCCTAAATTTCCACAGTAACTAATGACAATTGCATGTCTAATCCCTTATCAGACTAAATCTTCGTCTAAAAGAAAGAAGCTCTAAATGTGAAGTCCCCGGCATTGGCTCAACAAACATTTTTTGTCAGAGGTATTACACACCAAGCACTACATAACCCAAAATGAATCAGAACACACCCCTGCCCTCAGGGAGTTCACTCTAGTGGAGAGAGATAGACAAATTAACAAACAAATTACAGCATAGGGTAATATCTACTGAGACAAAAGCAAGCACAGGCAAGGTGCCACAGAAGCTCAAACACCCAGCCCAGCCTACTGATACATAGGATTGGGCCACAGAAGATCTCCAAGACCTCTAAGAGGAGGTGACCTTTAAGCGGACTGGAAGGATGGACAGCAAGCAGCTGAGAAGAGGCTGACGGGCAGCTCCCCTTCACCATGCCCAGTGGGGCAGCCTGAAGTCCCACATGGCCAACGCTGCACCTGGTCTAGCATGAAAAGAGGGGTGTGCAGGGACAGAGCACCCAGAACATGGATGTGCTGAGATGGCCAAATGGCCTGCTGAGTGTAGGGGTCAGGCCCAACTCCCCTTCAGAGCCCTGCTTCTAGCTACAGTAAACACTTAAGGAAAATTTGTTAAATTACAGCCAATGCTTAATGATCTCTGTGGGCCATATGTGTGTTTTCTTCCAAACCAGACTGAAGAAAACTCTTCAAGGGCAGGAACTACTCTACATGTTTTCTTATGCTTGCCAGAGCACTTGGCACATATCTGGGCACCTGTCAGGTAAGCAGCTGAAAGTCTCCCTTGATTAGAGGAATAGCAGTCCATCCTCTGGTCCCCAGCACCTGCAATGGCATGGTGGCCAGCTCAGCCCTACTGTGGCCTCTCCAGGGAGACTCAGCCCTTACCAACGAGGCCTTCCCATACTACCCAGCTTGAAATCCCTCCTTTCTTCCTCTTCCCTCCTGTGGCACCTGTGCCTTGGGCTGAGGGAGCTGTGGAGAGGCTTATACCTGTCACCTGGGGCTTCCCGAGGGTAGAAATCATGCATTGCTCGTCTCTGCTTCCCAACCCAGAATAGTCGCTGCACAGAAAAGGGGTTCAACAAATGTATGAAAAAACAAATGGCATCATGGGGAGTTGGTGCTTCTTTCTTTTCTTCCTTTCTTCTTCTAAGTGGAAGACATCGCCTAATAGCATTTAAGAGCCCACAAAATCAGCTGTTTCCTAAATGACCCCTTGGAGTTCCATCATCATTATCATCAGATATAAGAAGAATCCATCCTTCTTCCTGCCTGTCCTTCACGGGTCCTACCTCAGGGCAATCAAATGGTTGATAAGGAAAAATTTTCCTGTATGGAATAGTTTGGTTAATTCATGAAGATGGAATGATAGAATTAAAATATCACTATTTTGCAAACCCTAATGAATAATAGCTCTAGGCAGTGATCATCAATGACTGTTAAAAATAAAAAGACAAACAACCCAGACTGATAGAACTACATGACACTGTCTGTGATGTGTTCTTGCCAAAATAGCAGACTTGAATCTAACCAAGACTTTACATCTACCAATATACACGAAATACAGAGGACAAGGGAGCATGTTAAAGCATGTCACAAGGATGTGGTCAGCAAAATCCAGGTTGTGAGAAACTTTATAGGACAAGCGGCCCAGTGTCTTTAACAGATATGTTGCAAGAAGGAAAAAAAGAAAACAATGAGAGATATCTGTAGATTAAAGTGACACAAGAGACATATTAACCAAATGTTGTGTATAGTATAGATCTTGTTTGCATATTGACTCAAGCAAACCAACTGTAAAATCCTTTTGAGACAGTTGAGAAAATGTGAGCATTGAATACCATGAGCTGGGTATTCACTACACTGAAAAATCACTCTGTTTTAAGGTATGATGATAATGTGATAGCTACAATCATTTTGGTAGTTCTTTAAAAGTATTTGTATTTTAGGGATGTAAACTAAAATATTTACAAATGAAGTAATAGATATGAGGTCTGTGATTGGCTTCAAAATAATCCAGTGGGGGAGGGGTGAGGAAATGGATGGGACTATAGAGGGAAGCAGATGGGGTTCAGTGTACTATTCTCTCTCCTATTTTGTAGGTTTGAAATGTGCCACAATAACTATTTCATAAATGAGATCAAAAGCACAGTATAATAACTAATATTATTGTATTCATATTAATACTATGAATATATTACTAACAATTGCTGGGGTCTTTTACTGCTTCCTCTGTGCCAGACCCTATACTAAATCTTTTCATACAGCACTTCATTTATCTTCTCAGAAACCCTGCAACATAGATAGTATCATCATCATTTTGCAGATGCAGGAACCTAGGCACAGAGAGGCTGGATAATGGGCCCAAAGTCACACAGCAAACAAATCACAGAGCCGGGATTTAAGTCGAGACCTGCTGAACCTGAGCCCACATTTGCTCCCACTCCACCATCCCACTTACAGGCATGGACTCCCTGAGGTATAGGCATCACTCTGTTTCACAGATGTAGACACTGAGGCTCTGCTTGACAGTAACTGGTGAAGTTGAAAACGCCTGTGACCTTTCATTCAGCAGTCGCGCTTCTTGGTAAACTGTAGCACATGAGCACTAGCAGACATGCCTACGAACATCCATAGCAAAACTATTGGTAATACTAAAAAATAGGAAATAACCCAACATGTCTTAACAGGAACATGGATAAATAAATCACGATGTATTCATACAATGGAATGGTGCAACACAGGGAAAATGAATGGAGCTTGTCTTTGTGTGGCAACCAGGAACTTTTTCACAAATATAAGGCTGAATGAAAAACCAAGCACGTGTCTTTCTTCAACAGCAGGATACCGTTTATATAAAGTTAGGAAATACAAAATTACTCTAAGTATTGCCTAGGAATGGATGCACATATAGTACAAGTGCAAAAACAAGTATGAGAATCTTAAGCATCAAATTTACCATGGTGATCACCTCGAGAGAGAGAGGGATAGAGAGGAATCAAGGAAGCTGGGGTCCTCAATTATATTGTAAGATTTACTTCTTAAAAAGAAAGACTGTGTTCGTGTGGCTATGAGGAAACAGGAATGCCACGCACTGTTGGCAGGAGTGTATTCTGGCTCAATCTGTAAGGAATTTGGCATAATCTATCAAAGTTATAAGTGCATATATCCATTACCCAATATCCATGTGCTCCTGGATCTGAGAAATCTTTTTATAAATATATATACGTACCTACAAAATGAGGTATATTCAAGTTTATTCAGTACAGTATTGCTTGTAAAAACAAAGGATCAGAAACAACCTAAATAGCATGCAGCTCTAAAAAGGGAATGCATTCATGTGAAAAGATTTCTAAGGTGCAGGACACTGTACATTCAATGCTGCCATAGGCAAAAATTGAGGGAGTACAGGAGAATATATGTGCATATGCTTGTATGTGCATAAACTATGTCTGGAAGGATATATATGAAGCCAGGGTCACTGACTGCCTGTGAGAAGGGCGACTTGGGGGACAGAAGTGGGAGGGAAACTTTTCACTACAAGACTTCTATATTTTTAAATTTTGGTCCATGTGAATATATTGTCTATTCAAAAAATGATTTACAAAATTTTTTTAAGTCTGAAACAAGGTGAGGTTCCATCATTTCCAAGGCTGATATCAGTAAGAATTGGAACAGAGCTCTGTTAACCACGCCACAGTGGTGCCTCCCAGCCTGTCAGCGGTATGCATAGATGACAGTGCCAGGCATCAGGACCTCTGCTGCAGCTGCACTACCTCCCTCTGTGTGCTTTTGGACCTGAATTCCCAGCACCTGCATGAGGAGGACTCTTCCTGTTCAGATATGCTACCAGTCCCTGGTCCTCAGGAGTCCTGCCTCCAAGCAAAAGGCCAAAGACAAGAGCTTCCTGCAGCAGGGATCCTGGACTGTCCCCACTCAAAACCCCAAAATCCTGACTACCGTTTCCCCAACAAAAACCTGCTTGTACCACCACAGCAGCCTGTCAACAATTACCCCCAATTACAAACCCAGAGCCCAGCAAGACCTCAATTAGTCTAGAAAGGGGCCTGAGGAGGGGCCACCTGCAAAGCATAGAAAACCCACATATGGGTTTTCTATGCCTCTACCCACAGAGTAGCAACACTCCTCTCAGCCAAGCTTAGGGGCTTGGAGACTTGGAGATTTGGTAACCCATGGTCCTGAGGAGGAGGCTGCTGGTTCTCCCTCCTGCAGTGACCATTCCATGCAGGGCCTAGTCAAGCACTCTGCCCAGAGGGGCAGTTCCCCAGACTTCCTGCTCAGACCACACACATCCTCCCCACTCACCACCTTCCACGGCAAAGTGCAACATCTCTGGACAAACTTTGCAGAGGAATGCCCTAGGCATCAGCCTCTGCAGCCCACCATGGGCTTGGCTCAACATGCTGGGAGGAGGACCAAATTCCCATCTCTTCCCAGAGAAAGAAAGCCTCTGAATTATCCTCTATTGCATCCAGAAACAGACTGGTCCCTAAACCAATCTTAGTCCAATCTTCTGCAAATTCTCTGAGAGGGACCCCTTTAGGTTGCTGAGCCCAGGACTTGGCAAGCTCTTAAATCTTCACCAAATTAGCCCCATCCCCTTCTTCACAGTGAGTATGCATGGCTATGGGAGAGAAACTGTGCATATGTGTGTGTACACAGATCTCGAGTCTAGGCGTGAGAAGGTATACAGAGAGGACCACATGTGGATAGGAAATGAGTCTCTTAACCTGCAGCTAGATTTGGTCAGATGGAAGGAAGAACTTCCTGACCTAGCAGAAACAAACAGAAGCATATGTACAGAAGTGAAATTCAGAGCCCACAGTCAAGTGGTCACTTATCAGCTGGGGGCCTTTGGCAAGTTACTCACCCTCTCTGAGCCTCAGGTTCCTCAAGTGTAAAATGGGAACAGTATCAATCCCTTAAGCTTCTCATAAAAATGAGATAATGCATGTAATGTTTCTGGCACAAACTAAGTGCTTAATAAAGGATAGCTATATTTTTGGCCAGGTGTGGTGGCACGCTAGTAATCCCAGCATTTTGGGAGGCCAAGATGAGAGGACTATCTGAGTCCAGGAGTTAGAGACCAGCCTGGGCAACACAGCGAAACCCCATCTCTAAGAAAAATACATAAATTAGCTGGGTGTGGCAGTGAGCATCTGTAGTCCCAGTTACTCAGGAGGCTGAGGCAGGAGTGTTGCTTGAGCCCAGGAGGTTGAAGCTGCAGTGAGCCAAGATCACGCCATTGCACTCCAGCCTGGGTGACAGCGTGAGACCTTGTGCAACAAAAAAACAAACAAACAAAAAATCTGTTTTTTCCCTTTATAATAACAGTAATAATAAGTGCAGGTAAATAGTGGTTTTTAGAGAATGGTATCTATAAGGAAAAGGCCCTGTTAAAGTATGTCTGTCTATCTGTGTATCACTGTATTTGGTTTTATCCCTTTGAAAACTGTTTGGCAGTATCTATTGAAACTAAATATATGCCTACTCCTACAATTCACTCAAGAGTAGTAAAATGCCCTTCACAAAAAGACATATACAACATTGTGGACAGCAGCTTTATTTATGATATCTGAAAACTGGAAACAAATGTCCCTCAACACATGGGTGGATAAGCAAATACTAGAGTATTACACAGCAATAAAAAGAAATGAATGTCTGACACATGCAACAAGACCAGTGAATATTAAGAATATGTTGTGCAGAAAAAACTACACATAAAGGCATACATACTAAGACATTCCATTTATATGAGGCTCAAGGCAGGCAAAGGTAATTTACGGTGATAGAAATCGAATATGGGTTTCCTTTTGAGGCAGTATTGATTGCAAAGATATATGAGGGAACCTTATGAGGTGCTGGAAATGTTTCATATCTTGATCCAGGTGGTGGTTACACACTGCATTATATGTCAAAATACATCAAGCCATATATTGTTTACCATCTGTAAGTTATACTGCATACAAAAGTATGGAACCAGCCTAAATGCCCACCAACCAATGAGTGGATAAAGAAAATGCGATATATATATATACACCATGGAATACTACTCAGCCATAAACAGGAATAAAATAATGGCATTCACAGCAACCTAGATGGAGTTGGAGACCATTATTCTAAGTGAAGTAACTCAGGTATGCAAAACCAAATACCCCATATTCTCACTTATAAGTGGGAGCTAAGCTATGAAGACACAAAGGCATAACAATGATATAATGGACCAGGAACAGTGACTCACGCCTGGAATCCTAACACTTTGAGAGGCCAAGACGGGCAGATCACTTGAAGTCAGGAGCTTGAGAGCAGCCCTGCCAACATGATGAAACCCTGTGTCTACTAAAAATACCAAAATTAGCCGGCCTTGGTGGTGGGCACCTGTAATCCCAGCTACTCAGGAGGCTGAGCCAGGACAATCTCTTGAATCCGTGAGGTGGAAGTTACAGTGAGCCAAGATCATAGAGCTAGAGGCCTTACCTTGTAAGCCAGCTGCCCTGAATCTTGATGCCTGGGCATCAAGAGCAAGATTCTGTCTCAAAAAAAAAAAAAATTGGCTGGGCATGGTGGTGCATGCCTGTAGACCCTGTCTCAGGAGGCTGAGGCAAGAGAATCACTTGAACCCAGGAGGCTACAGTGAGCCAAGGTCATCCCACTGCACTCCAGCCTGGGAAATAGAGCAAGACTCTGTCTCAAAAAGAAAAAAAAAAAGAATGATATAATGGGGACTCAGGGGGAAGGGTAGGAGGGAGGTGAAGGATAAAAGATTACACACTGGGTACCATGTAGAATGCTTGGGTGACAAGTGCACCAAAATCTCAGAAATTACCACTAAAGAACTTATCCCCATAACCGAAAACCACCTGTTCCCCCAAAACTACTGAAATAGAAACTAAAAAATTGACCAGGCACGGTGGCTCACGCCTGTAATCCCAATATTTTGGGAGGTTGAAGCAGGTAGATCACCCTGAGCTCAGGAATTCAAGACCAGTCTGTCCCGCATGGCGAAATGCTGTCTCTACCAAAAATACCAAAAAAAATTAGCTGAGTGTGGTGGCTCACACTTCTAGTTCCAGCTACTTGGGAAGCTGAGGTGGGAGGATCACTTGAGCCTGGGAGGTGAAGGTTGCAGTAAGCCAAGATTGTACCACTACACTCCAGCTTGGGCAACAGAGTGAGACCCTGTCTCAAAAAAAAAAAAAAAATGTGTTTAATAACATTATACTGCATACACACACACACACACACACACACACACACACCCTCTATCTTGGCATGAGGAAAATCCCCTAAGGTAGAACAGTAACACAAAACTCAGCCCTTCTTCCTCCCTTCCTTTGGACTTTGTGCCAGCTAGGTATCTAAAACTGCCTCTCTGCATGGCAGTTGCCTACCCTCTTTAGGCAGTGCCCACTTTGTGGGAGAAAACTGAGTCAGGAATGGGGACCAAGGGGGGAAGGGCTCTCTCTGGTATCTCCTCATAGGTTAGCATGGGGGTGGAGACTGCAGGCCTTACCTTGCAAGCCAGCTGCCCTGAATGCAGAGACCTCTCTGTTTCCACCAAAGTCTAGTTTGAATGTTTTAGACAGGTCCTCACCATGATCAGAGACTAGGGAGGTGTCCTTGTCCTTGTCATGTCCATGCAAGGACAAAGACACCTCCCTAGTCTCTGATCATGTCCTTGCCTAACCAACACCATGGCCATGCAGCTAGAACGAGCAAGTAGCCCCAAATGGCAGAGAGCTCTCAGATCCTAAGCTGGCTTTCAATGGTCAAACCACTCTTCCTTGGCTACAATCCCTTTCGTGGAAATTCTAACTTCATTATAAGGAAAGTGGCATTTCCCAATTCTGTCAAGCAGAGTCATTTTCTAATTCTATTAGAAGGCATTAAGCCCATCCTGGTGGGAAGCACCAAGTGAGAAGTGGAGGGCAGAATCTCCGCCCATCAAGACTTACAGTCTGGCTGTGAAGAAAGGCAACAAGGCAACTTTTAAGAGCACATCATGTTCCCAAGCAAGTCTGGGGCCTTCGGGCAAGGCACTAACTGTTCAAAGCTGGACAAAATGGCTTTGGGCCATGAATGTCATGAGGGATACCAGAGAAAGCTTGTCAGCAGCTCCCACCACCCTAGAATCTGCCTCTGAGAGCATCCCAGGGGTCTTTGGAGGGAGGAGGGCCTCATATGGCCCAGGACCCAGCCCCTTCTGCCTTTCTCCAAGTTAGCCTCTACCATGAGAAAGGCCTACAACTGCCCTGCATTCTACCTGATCGAAGGTGGGGCACATACTCCTTGGGACAAAATGATGCTAGTGGACTCATAGCCTCACATCAGCAAGGTAAGAAGGAGCCTAGAGCTCTGGTCTGCTGCCTCTCAGCCCTTCTGGGGGAGAAAGAGGGGAGCTCAATGAGACACTTACCAACAGAAAACAGCTCTCATGTGTGAGTTCCTCCCCAGAGTGGGAAGTCGATTCTCTTTCCTCTTTCTCAATCTCTTTCTCTCTCCATTCCCCTACTCTCTCATACTAATACCCACTGGCTTCAGACTTGGTGCTGTGTGGGTGTGTGCTGCTGCTGCCTGCTGGTCTGAGCAGCAAGCTCAGCAGAGTTGCCAGAGATGAAGGCTGTGTGAGTGGCCTGTGCATGTTAAAGTGCATCTGGAATGTGCTGTGTACCTGAGCTTCTCTGCAGTCTGTGCAGCAATCCCATCATGGAAACACCTAGGTGGCAGCCCAGTCACCCCAACCACAGCCCAAGGACATCAGAGAATCAACAGGCTTCTGGGAGTCAGGCTTGTAAACATGGAACCCAGAGGTCCTTCTGTGTCATGAGATGGGAGGGTGAGCAGTGTGTGAAAAGGCTTAGGATCTGGGCATTGGCTTGATATGTTTTCCACCAACATGTGCAGGATCTGAATTCGTATGTGTAGCTGGTGAGTGGGAGAGAAGTTGGGGGGGTGCAGGGAGAGGAAAACTAGAGGGGATTTGGAGTTGACTGAAAGAGAGGGAGGCAGAAGTGGGTGGAGTAACACGACCTGAGTGGAGGGAAACCGAGTCCCTGAGGTGTGAGTGCAAAGGGCCGTGTGAGGGACCGGGAGGGAGTGAGTGCTGACAGTTGTTGAGGCGTGGAGTGTATGGGGATGTAATAATAGGCACAGTGAAGCTTCCCTTTGCTGTCCAAGCACCGCAGAGGCCATCCCTGCAAGGAGAGGGTTGCCGCAGGCTCTAGTCTTCTCTCCCGCTCAGGAGTGGGAAGCCGGCGGGTGTTTTGGGATCCCACTAGGAAAGGGAATCGCGGAACCTGGTTCAGAAGGCCAGCGGAGGCGCGGGGCAAGCTGAGTGTTTCTAGGGAAGCGCTGCCTGCCTCGGAGCAGCCGCGATGCTCCCCTAGTAGGGCTGGGCCGCCGGGATCCCGAGGCGCTACCGCTTCTGCCGCTGTTGCAGAATTCCCGGCCCTGGAGAGAAAAGCGTCTCCATCAGAGCCGAGTAGATCGCTCGCGCGGGCTGTCGGGGCCTCAGAGGCGCGGGGCCAGGCTGCAAGGAGGCGCGGGAGCTGAGACTGCGCTCAGTCGGCGGGTCCCTGGAACCGTATCCGCAAGCGGCGCTCTGGTGAGACCATGGTCAGGGGGCGCCGGTGGCTCCTGAATTGCAGCTGCCGGACCCTGAAAAACTAGGGTAAAGAGGCAGTGAGCTCTGCCCAGCCCACCACCCTGGCCTTTGGAGGTGAGCGCCGCCCGAAGGTCACTAAGCTGGGGCCCTGCGTCGCGCCAATGCCGCGAGGAGAAAAGGAACTGGCCCTGGCGTCCACAAAACCTAGGCAAAGTATGCCCTGTTCGGAGAGGATCCCGACCTCGCCAGCAACCAACCTGCCTCCGACAGCTGAGAAGTAAATCAAGGCGCGCCGCACCGCTTCCTGGAAAGCCCGCTCCACCGACTTCTGGCTGGGCGGACATTAAGAGGATTCTACTCTCTCCCTAGGCTTCTCTACCTCCAGCCTGAAGCCCCCGGCTTTTCCGCAGAGGCCTGGAGAGGACCTGAAAGTAATCATCCTGCCAGGCTTCCCGCCCGCATTTTCTGGCCTGTTTTCTGAGCCTTCGAATGCCCGACAGCCACGTGAAGGCACATCTTGGGAAGACTGATTCCAGCCCTTCCCAGGGTACACGCATCAGGCATCCTCTTCTTCACCGTGGCTGGGGGTTCTGTTCCTCTAAGGGGCAGTCAGAAATCAATATTTTCGAAACAGAACTCCTTTCTACTGCGAAAATCCTTTAAAGGAACTCCTTCCTTTACCCCAACCCCTACACACACACACACACACACACACACACACACACACACACACAGGCTCCTTAAAGGCTGAAAAGAGAGCCGAGTGTGGAATTCAGGGAAGTGATGACACACACAACAATGCTGTTACACCTGGCTGCTGCAGGGCTGAGCAGCGGAAATGCCTGCAAGGAGAAGAAAGAGAGAGAGAGGCAGAGTGCCAGCATGGGTGGTCAGAAAAAAAAAAAAAAAAAGGAGAGAAAAGAAGAGAGCAGCCCCCACCAGGATGGGGCCAGACCCAGCTGTTTTTCCCCCTGCCCAGGCCCTGGCTTGGGGGAGGATAGGCACTGAGGCCAATCTGCAGCAGCCCCAAACCTGACTCACCACTCCCACCCAAGGCCTGGGAATGGATGGGGGTAAGGAAGAAGAAAAACATCTGCACTCCAGCTCAGAAAGCAGCAGCAGGGATTCTACGGAACTGCTGCTTCCCTCATGGCTGTTGGGTGCAGTGGGAGAATGCCCATTTAAAAAAAAAAAAAAAACTATTTTGGGGATAGCCTTGCTCCCTCTCACTCTTGTGACCAGGCAAGGGCTGCCCTGCTGACCTCTCTGGTGTCATCTTCAAGATGCTGAATTCCAAAGAGCCTCACCACCCTTGTCCTCCCTCTCTTTCATCTCAGAATGCAGATCAGAGGCCTGAGTGAGCAGCAGACAACACTTAAAAGTGGCCTGTGGATGCTGGAGCCACAGGCCACCGAAGGCTCCTTGGGCTTCCGGAGAACCCTCAGAGACTAAGGAGCCTGGGAGGAAGAGGAAGGGACAGGCATTGAGCCAGACACTCCAGACATGCCAATCACTAACACACACCTACATGACATCCATTCAGTCCACCTTCCTCCATAAGGCAGTCTTACCCACCTCCTCAGCACCAAGAAGTTTGGAGCTTGAGGATTCAAAACACTGGCCATCTCTTACTTTATGACTGCAGACTTTTTGTTAAGGTCAAGTTAAAACGCTCTATTAAAGAGCACTCTGTTAAAAGGCACATCTGATTTTCCCTGAAACAATCTCTGTACATGCTGACATAACTGGATTCCAATCAGAATTCTACTTAAGGTAGGTGACAACTAACTCCTGATCCTCTGGAGAGAGATCAGAACAAACATCTCATCAGGAGAGAGATTTGAACAAGTACCTTCCTCAGTCTGATGTTTTTCTTCCCAGCCGGTGACAAAATACATACACTGGGAGGGAAAGAGGCATCAACGAATTGTGAAAGAAATAAAGAAAGGGGGGAAGGAAGAAGAAAGGAGAAAAAGAGAGAGAAGATGCTATATCCACCAGCTACTTTTACTCTAATACTTGGTGCACATATTACATATCTATCGGTGTGTGTTTTACCTTGTAAATACCAATCTCACACCTTGTACATGTGCATACCTGTGTTTTTAAGCAGCACACATGCACCTGGTATTTCCCTCATCTCAAGGTCAGCTCCTCTCCATGACTTCCATATGTGATTCCTGTGCACACACATACACAGTCCCTCAAAGTCCCGGGCCACATCCCCGCCTGCGTTAGCGCAATAGCTGAGGGGCATCTACTTGGTGGTGTTAAAGCACACATTCAACCTTCACCCCAACCCTGTAGGAGTAGTACGCGGATTCCAAGGAGGAGCCTGGTTCCTAGATCCACTGACAACGCAGGAAGAGGCAGAGGAGATTCAGACGGCGCCCCTAGGCGACTATTCCCAGAGATCCTCTCCTCAGCCCTATTCCAGTCCCGTCACTCTGAGAGCGCGAGGGACAGGCCAGGCCGAGGTTTCTTCGTACAGTCACACGCGTTTCTGGGCTGACTTTCCGAAAACCTCAGCGCAGCTCTCCCACCCTACCGCGTCCGGCCCCCTCGCTGTCTCACCCCTCCCCAGCCCCGATCTAGAAGTTCAGCCTCAAGACAGCGCCAAACGGCAAAGCAAAAGAGTCGTTTTCTTTCACCTGAAAGTCGCGAGGAGGCTTGGAGCGCCTCTCCTCGCTGGGGCCCGAGGTTCCTGGGCTTTGGTCGGGTGCAGGCGGAACCCCCCGGGGTCTTCGTCATCTCCCGGCCCAGTCCGCAGAGCGAGCACCGACAGATTTCAAGGGCTCGTGAGAGAGTGAGCCAGGCTGTCGGCTGGACCCCCGAGGCTCACCGGGCGGAGGCAGGCCGGTCGAGGCTGTGCGGGGCGTTTACAAAAAGTGACTTGGAGATGAACTCGCCCGTGCGCGGCTGGCCGCCCCGCTATAGGGGCGAAGGCGCCTGACGCAAGCGGAACTTGGTGGAGCCCATACGAATCAGAACAGAGCGAGGCTCCTGGCGCACTAGGGACTCCAGGAGGCTGCTCCGCCAGAGACGCGGGTCGTGCTTCGGGAAACCGGGGGGCGGGGGGAGGGGAAGAGCGCAGAAAAGAAAACCCACCGAGGCGGGGACTGGCCTGGGCGGGGAGGGGCGGCGAGGCCGGAGCCCCTCTCTGTTGGGCGGACTCCCCATGGCCAGAGGCTGAGCTCCACTCCCGCCGGCCGCTCCCTAGGGGAAGGGGAAGGAGAAGGGAGAGCAGCGAGAGGCCTCCAGCGATCGAGCGCGGGCGGAATCCGCAGTCTCCAGAAGTTTGAGACTCGGCCGCAAGCGGACTCGTGCGCCCCAACTCTTTGCCGCGCCAGCGCCTGAAGCGGAGAGCAGAGGCGGCCCGGCAGCGGCGCGCCGGCTTTGTCATGATGGCCAGCTACCCCGAGCCCGAGGACGCCGCGGGGGCCCTGCTGGCCCCGGAGACTAGCCGCGCAGTCAAGGAGTCAGAAGCACCGCCACCGAGCCCAGGCAAGGGCGGCGGGGGTGGCGGTGGGACAGCCCCGGAGAAGCCAGACCCGGCACAGAAGCCCCCATACTCGTACGTGGCGCTCATCGCCATGGCGATCCGCGAGAGCGCCGAGAAGAGGCTCACGCTGTCGGGCATCTACCAGTACATCATCGCCAAGTTCCCGTTCTACGAGAAGAACAAGAAGGGCTGGCAAAATAGCATCCGCCACAACCTCAGCCTCAACGAGTGCTTCATCAAGGTGCCGCGCGAGGGCGGCGGCGAGCGCAAGGGCAACTACTGGACGCTGGACCCGGCCTGCGAAGACATGTTCGAAAAGGGCAACTACCGGCGCCGCCGCCGCATGAAGCGGCCCTTCCGGCCGCCGCCCGCGCACTTCCAGCCGGGCAAGGGGCTCTTCGGGGCCGGAGGCGCCGCAGGAGGCTGCGGCATGGCGGGCGCCGGGGCCGACGGCTACGGCTACCTGGCGCCCCCCAAGTACCTGCAATCCGGCTTCCTCAACAACTCGTGGCCGCTACCGCAGCCTCCCTCACCCATGCCCTATGCCTCCTGCCAGATGGCTGCGGCCGCAGCGGCTGCAGCGGCTGCGGCGGCGGCCGCGGGCCCGGGTAGCCCTGGCGCGGCCGCTGTGGTCAAGGGGCTGGCGGGCCCGGCCGCCTCGTACGGGCCGTACACACGCGTGCAGAGCATGGCGCTGCCCCCCGGCGTAGTGAACTCGTACAACGGCTTGGGAGGCCCGCCGGCCGCGCCCCCGCCTCCGCCGCACCCCCACCCGCATCCGCACGCACACCATCTGCACGCCGCGGCCGCACCGCCGCCGGCCCCACCGCACCACGGGGCCGCCGCGCCGCCCCCGGGCCAGCTCAGCCCCGCCAGCCCAGCCACCGCCGCGCCCCCGGCGCCCGCGCCCAGCAGTGCGCCCGGCCTGCAGTTCGCTTGTGCCAGGCAGCCCGAGCTCGCCATGATGCATTGCTCTTACTGGGACCACGACAGCAAGACCGGCGCCCTGCATTCGCGCCTCGATCTCTGAGAGCTCACCGCATGCCAGTGCGGACGGATGCGAGGATGCAGGAAGGCGCGGCGCCGGCCCTGGTCGCAGCCGCCGCCGCCAGCCGGACCTCGCAGCCTCTGGGGCCGCCTCTGGAGCCAGCGCCCAGGGCCCCTCTGTGCTTTTTCGCTCTCCTCAGCTCCTCTCGCCCCTCTTTGTCCCTCTGCTTGTCCTTCTGTGCTCACCTCCGTGACCGCTATGCCCTTGCACTCCCCCGGCCTGAAGCTGCCTCTCTGCGCGCTTTCTGCTGGGCTCTTCTCTTTCCGGAGCCCCAGCGTCTCCTGCCCAAATTGACCACGGAAAGCGCCCGGGGCCGAGGTGCGACCCGGCATTGGCGGAGCAGACCTCTTGGCCTTCTCTCACAGGTCGGTGCGCTAGCGCTCGGCGTTCCCCGCCCGACTGCCCTGCAGTCCTTGGCTACACGCGCCGGACTGGATTGGCGGCGGAACCCGCGCCGCCGGAGAAAGAGACGGACCAATTTGTGTGTTTGCTCCGCGAACCCTCTTGAAGCTGTTCAGAAGCTGCTTGCCGCAGGGCCCACTAGGCGTTGCGGGGGTTGGGAACCAGCGGGAGCCGGGGCAGTCCGGCTCCAAGGCCTGTGCTTAGTTTACACCACGGGCCCGCTCAGAGGAAGGCTGCGTGTCCTCCGCTGTCGGTCCCAGCGCTTCGGGCACCTCCGGACCCTGGCGGCTGGCTAACGTTTTGTTTAAAAGATCGGTGGGGCTTTTTAAGAGAGTATCCAAAAAAAAAAATTTTTTAAGGAAAAAAACATTCACCGGGCAACCGGGGAAGTATTGTGGCCTTGGAGTTTGCTAAATCCAAACATGAAAATCAAAAGCTTTAGTATTCTTCATCTTCTCTTCTGAAAGATTTGTGTTAGAGTTCCTGTCGGGACTTCAAAAAGCTGTGTTCAGAGGTAGGAAAATATATCCAGTAAAAGACAGTTCGTCTACCAATTGGGGAAGTTTCACCCTCTCCCTATCTGAAGAAAAAAGTCAGAAACAAATGTCCCCGAATCTGCCGATTCAAGTCCTGGATCCAGGGAGATGACTGCCTGCCTGGCCCTCGCTGCAGGGATGGCTCGTCCTCCCTGCTTTTTGTTTTTCAAACGTCCTGCTTCTCCCACCTTGGGAAGGAGAAATGTGAAACCCGGCAGTGACCGACCTAGGCGGTCTTGTGGCCCCGAGCCGGCCCGGCCCGAAAACGTAGACCTGGTTGTCCTGTAGTTTGTCGTTTGGGGGACCAAATTTTCTAGAGAAAACTAGAGCACTTTTGTTGTGTTTTTGTTTTGTTTGTGTTTTTGTTTTTGTTTTTTGCCTTGCCGATTTCCGAATAAATTTTTTGTTCTTCCTTTTAACATAGACTTATTTATTTCCTTCGCGCCTAAGTTAGTTCAGCAGCTAGTTAAAAGTGGGAGATTTTCAGCAAAATTTTATCTTCTTCAGAAGGAGCTAAAGAAGGATTGAGAGCAACCAGGGTGGCGAGTGTTTGTGGCTGTCGCTGCTGCTTTGTTTTCCTGGGGATTGTTTGTTTTCGGTGTCATCACTGGCCCGTTGCAGCTGTTTAACGTCAGCAGAAAAACTTTTTCTGCCGCGATTCGTTCACAAAGCGTTACTATAGGTAGGACTTGTTTTATTTTCTACCCATTCAAGTTTGTATTCTACCTCATACACAGCTGTACTAAGTTTATGGGCTGGCTGTGTTTTTATTATTGTTCTCATACTTTTCGATTTTGAGTCAACTATAACAGCCAAGAGTTTGTTGCAAGTATTAATAGATAAAATTCTGGTTGTGGAAATGCGCTACAAGCTGCTATCCCCTGTACAAATGTGAGGAGTGACTGCTTTATTATTTTTAATAGTCAGAATTCATTTGCCTTGAGATATGGGTAGGTGATTTGGAGGTTTCACTAAGGATTGAACATACTTCGTGGCTGCAGAAATTTAGTCTTTTTTCTTTCCCTCTCTTCCTTTACTGAGATCTTCAAATAACGAATTAAGATCTGTGCTTCTGCGCAGGCACACAGGCGTTTGACCTGGTTGCAGTCTGGTTCTCCCTGGCGGATTAGGGGGTGGTCGGCCTTCAGTCTTCTGATGGGATAGATGACTTCCGACTTCTGGTGGGATAGATCAGCCGGTTCTTGCGGGCTGCTGCTCAGCTGGGACCATACCCCGCACCCAGCTGTGTGTCCCTCACTGCCCCCGTCCATTTCGGGGCCTGGCCAGCAGTGTGGCGGCAGGTCCAGGCCGGCTGGTGGGCCAGGAGAGATTTGGCACCAAGGGAATGAGCCTGCAGGCCTCTCACTTCAGCCCTCCAGTGGTCAGGCCATAGGAACCTCAGGGTGGTAGTCCTGTTATTTGTGGTTGAGCCCAAGTGGCTCCTGCTCAGAATGCCCCCTGCCCCCCCCCCACAGGCGTCCTGCAGGAGGCTACAAGGCAGGAGACAAAGCCATGGGGATTTTCAGGAGGCATCACCCTGAGACTGGGTCTGGAGCCTACCAGGAGCCGGCAGGAGCAGAATGGAGAGGGAGGCTCAGCTGGGGCCAGGAGCCCTAGAAGCTAGTCAGGCCTGGTGTCTGGGTGCCTTTGGTGCCCAGCTGCTCCACTGTCTGGCTAAGGGGAGTTGCAGAACAGAAAGCAGCCTGCTGTGTGCGTGTCTGTTTGTGCTTTCTCTAGTGTGAAAAAATGTAGCTCATGGGCAATTGTGTAGTCTGTATCTGCTGCAAATGTGTATGTACAGTGTTAGTTGTATACTGGTGACAGGGTGGGAGGTGTGTGTGTCTGTCATTTGCCAACAGAGTGGGCATATATTTTCTGCATTGTAATAACCATGTGGCTAACACTTAGAAAGTGCTTACTGAGACTACAGTGTGTGGCATTCATACCTCATTGGTGATGTGTGCATTTGTGGGTGTGTATTCCTGGCTTGCTGAAAAATAAAAGAATATGGACAGAGCCTTCGCTTCATCAGGCAGAGGCTCCCTGTTCTGAGGCTGGCTGTCAGCACTCCCCCAACTGCTGTCTCAAACAGAGAAAGCAGGGGAGGGAAGCCTCCAGGGCCAAGCCCTTGTGGGCAGGTAGCAGCTCACCTGCAGTGAGACGGAGAAGTTGGTGGGGACCAGCAATGAAGGACCAGCCTGTCTCCTCTCCTGAGAACTGAAAGCCAAAAGGCACCCAAAGCTGGGAAGGGATTAGCAGCCTCACCAAGTAAGGAAGACAAAATGAAGGACTCGGTGAGGGTTTCCTGGGTCTACACAGGGATTGCAAGAGATAGGAGAAGGGAACCAAATCATACCCCACTTCCCCTTGGATGCCCATAGGAAAAATCTGTCTAATTCCAGCCCTTGGGATTCCTCCAAGCCTCTTAAGTTTGGTCATTTTCCCCAGGGCCAAAAGTGTAGTTCAATGGCAGGCTTTCTTCATCTTTCATTTCCTTTCTCTTCTCTCCCTCTTCGCACTTTCGAGTTTCTGTTACAGAAGCTGATTTAAGCAATACCCTAAGTGAAGGTAAAAGTATTTAGAGAGTTCCTGATATATAGCAATTATACCTCAGCCTATATATACAGTCTGGTCTAGATGGCTGGACCATGTGGGTGTATGTATATATGTTGGTCAGTGTGTAAATACAATGTAAATAGAGTTTAATACAAGTACCCGGCCAGTTTCTGAAGGTCCTGGGTAATGAGTTGTTCTTGCATGAAGAGTATGTGTGTGCTGGGTGTAAACATCCTCACACACTGCTGACAGTATGAGCACCCTCCTCACACTTACACAGAAATTCTTACAGTCACCTCCACCTATCTAAAATTGCCCAGTCAGAGTAAGTGGGTTGGTTGAGGGAAAGGTGGGGAGGTATCCTGTTCTCAAGAGGGACCCTGAGAAATCTTTGCCATTCAAGTACATGCACCAAGGGACTGTGGGAAGGAGACCTACGGAGTTCTGGAGATGGATCTGTACCCCACTCCAAAGGGTATCGATAGCCTGTTTCCCGCTTGCATCAGTAAATAGTTTGCTGTTCCACATCTGAGGCTTGGATGAGCAAGCCCTGGACCTTTCATTCCAGGTTAGGTGCATCCAGCCTTTGCCAGGGTTTCCAGGAAGCCAAGGCTGGAGGTCAGGCTACACGGAGCCCCCTGGTGGCGGGTGGAAATTGGGGCCATTCCCAGGCTTCATGCAGCTGGACAAGCAGAAGATGGGACAGGAATCTGGGTCTGGCCCAAGACAGTTTGCTCTCAACTGAACTCTTCCCTTTGTGAAGGCCTGGGCCAGGCTTCATGGACGGAATCGCTGGACCAGATTCCTGGCCTCCGGGTGGGGGTGTCTAAGGCCAGGAAGCAGCTTGATCAGGCTCAGGACCCCTGCAGTGTCCCCATTCTGCAGATCTAACCCGGTGATGACCCTGGGGCCCTGCCCGTCAGTTCTGCCACTACTGTGTGGCAGCCCCTGCTCTTGGAGTAGACTGTGGGACCCACAGGAAAAGATGGGAAAGGGATGGGACTAAGAGCCATACTTACTTAGGGACAACCAGGAATTAAGGATTCTTAAAGCCAAGCAGTCTTAGCAACTTTCCACTTTCTGGAGAGAGGGCTACTGGCTGTCATAAAAAGAGTGTCTTGGATCTAGGAACCCAAAATTATATTTGAGGAATCTCAGGTCCTAAGAAGGGAAAGACCAACCAGAGGTCATCCAGCTATCTGTGGGGCAAAATGCCTCGGAAATTTTAAAAGGAGACTTGACAGCAGCTGAGCCTACCTGCTACTGATGCTCGAGTGAGCTGCGGCTTGGTAAGGGGGAGCCTCCAATAGAAGGAAACGCAGACTGAGCTGTGGGCAGACTGTGCCACAGAAACTGCTGCTGTGCAGGCTGTTTGCTGCACAGGCTTGGTGCTGAGCTGTGAAAAGCTTGCTCTGGGATCTTGTCACTTCCGGGAGGTGGCCTGTGCAGGATGGGCAAAGACAGGGGCCTGTTCAGCCAGGAAGAACTGGGATGGAGCCTGGTGTCCTCTTTAGTAACTGTGTAACCTTGGCCGAAATACCCATTCGAATTTCAGTGTTCTCCTCCATAAAATAGAAATACATATGTGTGTGTATTGGAATTATTAAAATAATTAAATTTTCTAATTTTTAAGTGCCCAGTTTATAGGAGATGCTCAATAATTTTTTTCCCTTCCCCTATTTAAAAAAAAAAAGGAAGCAAAGAAAGAAGGAAGAAAGGAAGGGAATAAAAGAACCTTTAGTAATAACTTTCTAGGATTTGACTTCCTAACCCAGCGGCCACAGGCACCCCTGCCAGCACCTTCCTGGGGCCAGGCGCACGCGATTGCATCCACCCTGCCCTAGCCCCTTGGCCGTGAGAGTGAGGCGCAAGCGGTTGCCGTCGCAGAGAACACTCAAGACCATGAAGGTGGGTGCTGAGCCGCCCAAAGCGGTCTTCACGTTTAGGAGGTTTTCTCTGAGAGAGGCCATGCTGACCCGCGAAGCGGCACCGACGCAGGGGCTTGGGGCCAGCCGCAGCACCACTCAGAGGCTCTCTGGCCGGCGCCTCCCGTCCTCACGCGCCTCCCTCGACTGGTTGATTTTCTTTTCTTTTCTTTTTCAGAAAAGCAGAAGGTAGCCACCCGGCCAGAGGTTGCAGGGTCAGCCTGTGGGCGAGGCTCCCCTAGGCCTTTGTGGAGAAACGGGAAACCTGAGGGGCAAACGCAGGAAGCGGGTTGGGCCGAGTTGCAGGCGACAGAGGCGCCGCCCGCGGGTGGGGAGCGAGAGCTGCCCGCAGCCGAGAAGACCCCGGCCTGGTCGCTAGCGCCTCGCGTCCGCGGGCCTGTTGGCGGCGCTGCAAGCTCAGGTCCTGGGGCGCGGGCCGAGTTCCCCTTGCCAGGTCTAAACAAAATTCGGGGGAGAATGAGTCGGCCAGTCTAGGCACAGGGTGCTCTCGACGGTGGGGTGGCGGGCAAATACTCAGGGGCCCTGATCGCCCCCAGAGGTGCTGAGCGCACAGGGCAGAGGCCGCAGAGCCCCGGCGCGAGGCCGACTCCGATCGCCCACACTGGGACCTCAGCCTGCCCGGTTGTCCTTAATAATAATAATAGCATCAAACCGAGTTTTTAAAAACCGTTCCCCTCATTTTCCTCTATGTACAAGGGAGAACAAGTATTTCTAGGCAGTCAAAGAAAAAAAAAAGGGCAGAATCCCAGGAAACTTTAATTTCTATGGACGAGGAGCAAAGGGGAATATGCCTTTTGCCTTTTTTGTTTGTTTGTTTCTAGAAGAGAAAAAAAGGAAATTCGACACATATTTTTAAAAATCTTCAACAACCGCTAAAGGCTGTGAGTGTGAGCAGAGAGCCAGGAAACCGAGCCCCCGCCCGCAGTGACACCGGGCCTTTGTCCTCCTTCCTGAAGCCCCCGCGACTGCTGACCGTGCCGAGATAAAGGCCGGGTCAGGGCCCTGTGGAATCCCGAGGGAGGGGCGGCGGGGCCGTCCCACTGGCCACTTTCAACCCCATATAGGGAGGTTTCCAACTGGTGGGCCCAGCGGATCCCCGGAACAAGGACTACAAAGCCAGGGGCTCTCCCCACCCCCAGGCTCAAAGGAGGCACGGATCTGCCTTTCCCCTGAAAGGCTTCTGACACTAAATTCCTCGGACCTTGCTCCCACCAGCATTATGTTTTCCTACTTAAAGTCTCTGGAGGCGTTAGGGACTGTGGCTCCCCGCTGGACCGATCCCCAGAAATGGAATCGTGCTCAACCTCTGTAGCGACTCTGGCTTTCGCGACCGCTGGGCTCGGCTGGCCGGCCAGATCCGAACCCGCGTATCGTCTGTTCCAGCTGCGCCTCTCAAGGGCGCCTCTGTGCCTTCTCCAGCGCCCGGCCTCGAATTTTCTGCTCTACACCCGCCTGTCAGCCGAATGGGTCTGCAGAGAAGGCAAGAGAGCATTTATGACCCTGCCCTGTCGCTTTCGGTGACTTAAAAACCCAGGTCGCGGCGGAAACCAGCCTACACGGTATTGCCTTTGCGGGCGGCAGCCTTGGGCTTAACGCCTGAGGTCATTTTCTCCGCAGACACTTCTGGGTGATGCGAGTGCTGCGCAACTCGGAACTCTTGGAAGGAAGAGAAGGGGACGAGTCCGGCGGCCTTCGGGTGCGGTGATGGAGGGCTCTTCGGTAGCCACGCTGCCCGCCTCCCACGCACACCTTAACACGTCCTGGGGCCCCGGGCCAGCGCTACAGCCCAAAGAGACCCTGCAGCCGCATTTTCTCCCGGGCCGTGGCAAACCCTGGCTTCACCTCCCTTCACCATGGCTTGTGAGGGCACGGGGGCCCTGGGCCCCTTTCCCTGACCCGAATGAGTCAGGGACCCTTCTTTATTTTCAGTAGGGGTGTGACCTGGGGAGATAAAGAAAGGACCACAGACCTGGGGAGTGGGGCCCTGCACCCTTTTGTACCCGGAGTGGCCTCATCCTCTGCTCCCTCCCCCCACCGGCAGGCTAAGGGTCTTGGTTCCCACTGAAACTGGAGCCGCTCCCCGGCCCGCAGATGAGAGATAAAGAAGCCCGGCGGCGCCGAAGCGCTGACCAGCAGACCCGGATCCGGACTTTTCGGCGCTCCAGAGCAGCACCCGAGATCCTACTTCCCCGGGTGGCACCGACCCAGCTCAGAAGAAATGGGTCGGCTGAGCAGTTCCTCCGGTGCCACTCGGTGTCTCCAGGCACAGACAGTCGTGCCTGATGGCGTAGTGTGCACGCGCAAGACTGCAGGATGATGTCCTGTATGAACCCTGTATTAGCCCCTTCACTCTCAGCCACTCGTACACGCATACGTGTGAGCATTCGGCATGTGTCTAGGGACAGGTGTGCACCTTTACACATACGTGATGTGTATGTGCACACATTTGTAGAACCTTCTAGCATCTATCCTGCTGGCTCCTGCAGACACGTACAGGGCTGGCTGCTCATAAGTCATCATTACACCACGCGTTTACACAGGCCTTTTCAGTTTGGGCATGATTTTCACAATCATCCCGGGAAATATTCTGCTTTCGAAGTTGACAGATGAGGAAACCAGCCAAGAGAAGCTAATGGGTGCCCGTGTGCACACACTCTGAGAGAGATCGAGGCCAGCCAAATGAACTTGGGTTTGCCGAATGTGCTCATAGATGGGTCTGTTTAGCGCCTCAGGTCCTGCGGTCCTTGGTCCTTTGCCAGGTTTCCTGGGAGACCCACCGCGCCCGGGTGTCGGGGGGTCTCAATTTGTGTGCTGATAAGCACTGTCTTCTGGAGAGGGTGCCCGAGGCGGGAAGTCGGGAGCTGGCCGGAGCGGGGCTGAGGCGATCCCGGCGGTTCCACGGCCCTAGCTGCCCACGCGCAACTGGGTTGCAAAGCCTGGAGGGCCTTGGTCTCTAAAGCAGCCACGTCAGGCAAATGTGCGGTGAAAGGGTCCTTTCAGCCCAGCTCCAAACCCAGGAACCCAGGGTTGCCGGAGCAGTGAGGAAGTTCCTGCTGTCTTGAATCCCTAGCGCCCCTACAAGACCCGGAGCCCTACATGCCCATTTTACAGAAGTGATTAGTCGGAGGCTAGAGCGGTACAGTGAGTTGCTCCAGTTCAACACCAACTGAGTGGCCAGAGTAGGGACTGGAATCCCCAGTTAAGTGTGTGTGGATCCTTGGCCCACAGTCCCTCTGCCCCCAGCATGGATCGCTGGTCCCTCTTGCTCCAAGTCCCCCGTGCGGTCAGGAGCCATCCGGCTGCTAGCCTCCGACTTCCCACGCCAAGAACACGAAGACTCCTATAGCTCTCACCAGCAACATTTAAAAGGTTTCTACACGCTTGGAATCTGTTGCTTGAGAACAAATTCCCTGTGTGCGTTGGGTTTTGTTTCTTTCTAACCCCTTCTGAGGCATCTGGTCCCCTTCCACCCTCTAAGCCCTTGCCGTCTCAGAGTGAGGCTGCCTAAGGGCTGTAGTTTGACCACATCTCGGGGGTGCCCCTGGGCCTCGGCACCGGGCTCTGGCAGACTGAGGTCGCTGGTCCCTGGGCTCCAAGGCCGCCCCCACCCCGCAGAGTCCGGGAGCTGGAAGGGAGCCCGCGACTCGGCGAGGTCGCCATACGGGCTCACGGTCTCGAGGCTGCCCTCTGCTGGTACCGGGCGACATGACCGCCGCCTCCCTCGGCGGTCCAGGAGCTGCACCTACAGGAGGGGCTCGCGCAGAGCCTGGCGACCCCATTCCCGCTGGGTTCCCAGAGTGGCTGCCGCACCTTCAGCCTCTGACGAGACCCTCCCATATTTCTCAATCCGAGACTTCTGCTCCCCGCCGACACCCGAGGCTGCGGTGCTCGGACCCAGGGGCAAGGCAGAGAGCCGGAGCTCTGCGCTGGCAATCCCGCCGCTGTGCGGCGCCCGCCGGGATCTGCGGCCAGCCAGGCACCGCCACAGGCTAACGCTGGGGTACTCCTGGGGTGGCCCCAGGCTGTGCTAGACCCCTTTGCACCATAGCATTGATTGGCGCCCACGGGTCCCGACCTACGCCCAAAAAAGCCTACCCTCCCCCTTTCAACCCCGCTTGATGGTGGCCCAGGCGCTTGGCTGCCTCTATTTCTTGCAGTGCGCTAGTCTCTCCAACCAAATGAAGAGCGCCTCGACGACCGGAAGGGGCGGATCCGTACCCGCACCGCACAGGCCTCGCTCAGGTTCTGCAGGGACAGGACGGAACTGATTCCAGAGGCCTCCATTCTTGCCCTTGAAATAAACTTCAGGCAGTGAGGCGAAGAGACACTTTTGCCTGCTGCATCCATTCGAGACAGAATGGGGTAACAATTACTCAGTCATCATATCTATGCATTTCCAGTGCTAGGTATTAGGACTTCTCACATTTTCACTCCACCCCCCTTACAAATTCAAACTGAAGAAAACTGGGAAAATAAAACATTAAACTGCACACAAAAAAACCCACCAACACTACAATAATCCCATTCATCCTCTCACAAGGTAACCACGGTTAACATTTTGATGGCATTCTTCCAGTCTTTTTTTATATATATTTCAATTAAAACAAGTCTAATTTTTATAATTAACACATACACATAAAATTTGCAGTTTTGTGTCCTGCTTGTTTTAACCTTTCACCATAGGGTTTTTCTCCTTATTCTTTGAAAAATGGTTTTCAATTATTGCTTAATAATCCATCCTTTGGATGAAGCATAATTTTGTTATACACCAGCACCAATTATCTGTTCTAGGCCCAGGAAAGTCTCCTTAAGCCAAGCTCTCTGGATCAGTCTGGATCTGTAAATATATAATCAGTAGTTGATCAATAAATGTTGAGTCTTTCTTTTTAATTTGTTGTTGTTGTTCTTTTCTTGTTTGTTTTAAGATGAAGTCTCACTCTGTCGTCCAGGCTGGAGTGCAGCAGTGCAATCTCAGCTCACTGCAACCTCTGCCTCCTGAGTTCAAGCGATTCTCCTGCTTCACCCTCTTGAGTAGCTGGGATTACAGGCACCCACCACTATGCCTAGCTAATTTTTGTGTTTTTAATAAAGACCAGGTTTCACTCTGTTGGCCAGGCTGGTCTTGAACTCCTAACTTCAAGAGATCCACCTACCTCGGCCTCCCAAAGTGCTGGGATTATAGGCATGAGCCACTGTGCCTAGCCAATGTTGAATCCTTTGCTAGCCTAACAAAGAGACTTGTGGTCCCATTCTCAGGACACAAAAAAATCGACCCAGAAATTAGGGACTGCCTTGACCTAGAAGAGGGCCTTCTAGCCCCTGCTACCAGCCATCTCCCTCTGCTGGAGACCAGTATAGCTGGGGTTGTGGGAGGGACACCTTGAAAAAAAGGCAGGAACCAGCAATGTGTCTGAAGAGGTGTCCTAGCCTGCTTCTAGAACCAAAGCCCTGTATCCCCAACTGGCACACAAAATGATGTTTGTGACCTGGGCTACTGTGTGCAGTGTCTTGTAATGATTAGGAGTCAAACATGCCTTCACATAATCCTGTCTTTCCCTTAAATGCTGTGTGACCTCAGAAAAGCTGCTCAACTTCCCTGAACCTCATTCTGAAAATTGAAATAATAATGCCTTCCACATCAAGCTTTTGTAAGTATTCAAATAAATAATGATATGCTTAGCCTGGGGTTGTACAAAGAAATCATCAATACATGGTAGCTACGGCTTCTTTTGCCTCTGCAGCTGCTATTGCTATTGTTCTGGCATTGGCTGTGGTCTTGGGGATCACTGCAGTTGCCCTGTCCCTCAACTCCTGACCCCGTTGCTGCTGTTAAACACAAGTCCAAATCCTGGCATTAAGCCGGATCCAGGTCCTCAGGGCTGAAGGAGTCATTTCCAGCATTCTGGTTGGGCTGCTCAGGACCTTCTGACAATCAGGCCTGGGCTTGGGCTGTTTATACTAGAACCGTTAAAACAGGAAAATATGCAAACCCTTCATTCACAGGGATCCGGCTATTGTTGGGTCAGAAATGATATTTTTGTTTCTAGAGTAAAAGGTACATTTGCTGCCTTACACACACACACACACACACACACACTTTTTTAATTCTTTTGGTTGTGACTACAGAGCTTAGAAGGCAAAGTAAATGATCTGCTTCATTTGGCCAGCTCAAGCAGCCAACCTGGAAAGGTCCCTCTGGCCTGATTGATATTTATATGCACTCCCACAAGCCTGAACCTCACTGGGCTCTGTTTAGTTCATCCACAGACAAGGCTCATATCCATCTCCCAGACAAAATGCCTCCAAAATCCATTTCCCAGAAATGATAGGTTGAAGGCTGGGTGAGGCGCGGTAGCTCACGCCTGTAATTCCAGCATTTTGGGAGGCCGAGGCGGGCAGAACACCTGAGGTCAGGAGTTCAAGACCAGCCTGGCTAACATGGTGAAACCCCATCTCTACTAAAAATACAAAAATTAGGCTCCGTGACAGGCACCTGTAATCCCAGCTACACGAGAGGCTGAGGCAGGAGAATTGCTTGAACCCAAGGGGCAGAGGTTGCAGTGTACTGAGATCAAGCCACTGCACTCCAGCCTGGGAGAAAGAGTGAGACTCCATCTCAAAAAAAAAAAGGAAATGATAGGTTGATAGTGACACCACCTCCATCTAGGAAGGAAGTTAAAGAGGAATTTAATTTTTTAAAAATTAACCCAACCAGTCTGATCCCAGTAGACTCAACTACACATCAAAATTTCATGGAAAACGTTTTTAAAACACAGACTTCAAGATCCTCTTCAAACTAAACAGCTTCTGCCTCTGGAGATGGCACTTGGCAATCTCTGCATTATCTGTAGTTCCTCCAGGTGATTCTGAAGAAGCCTATAGAGCCCTATTGGGGAAACACTGCAGTTCTCAATTGAATTGAAAACAGGTTTCTCCAGGTGGACTCCAGAAAATACAGATTCCTAACAGTCTTCCACTGGGACCACATGGAATTACAAAGAGTTTGGGTATAAGTGTGGTGGGGGAAGGGAATATATTATTTGTTTTTGTGTGCTTTTGTTGTGCTATCGTCTGTGCACATGGCAAGCCTCTTTGGTCACAAGTAGCATAAACCCACCCCAGCCAAACAGGTGGCTGGGGTTGGGGGGGTGGTTTATAAGGATTCATGAGTGACTCCTGGAGCCCCATGCAGGATGGTGGCCAGACTTCCTGAAGGGCTGTGCTGCAACAGGGGCTGAGGTGATGGCAAGAGTCCATTTTTCTTGCTGCTCTGGCTAGGTCTCTCTTCTGCTCCATTTGAGAGAGGAGCCCCAGTCATAGCTGTAATTTCTGAATGCCAAGTCCATCTTTCTGTGTGAGATAGCTGATTGGTATCCTGGGTCAGGTACTGTCCTGGAGGTACACCCCAGTCCTGTCAACTGGAGCTGAGGAAGAGGGTCTGCTGGTAGCTTCTGATGGTCCCTTCTTGTGGGAAGCGGGCAGTCATGGCATTGAGGAGAGGCTAAGCGGGCACCCCAGAAAGTCTTACTTGTTTCAGTCTAACCTCTCCAACCAATCAATAGCTCAAGGAGTTTTTATTCTAGCTGCACTCCAAAATTGCCTTGGGACCTTAAAAAAACTATTGTGCCTTACCTCCATATCTTGGGTGTAGCCAGGCCATTGGGATTTTTTTTTTTTTTTTTAAGCAATGCAGGTGATTCCAATGTACAGCTAGGGTTAAGATCCATGGCTGGGTGCAATGGCTCATGCCTGTAATCCCAGTACTTTGGGAGGCCAAGGCAGCAGATCACCTGAGGTCAGGAGTTCAAAACCAGCCTGGCCAACATGGTGAAATCCTGTCTCTACTAAAAAATACAAAAATTAACCGGGTATGGTGGCACATGTCTGTAATCCCAGCTACTCAGAAGGCTGAGAAAGGAGAATTGCTTGAACTCGGGAGGCGGAGGTTTCAGTGAGCTGAGATCACGCTACTGCACTCCAGCCTGAGCAACAGAGCGAGACTCCATCCCAAAAAAAAAGAAGCATGGCAATAACTAAATAGGGAACCTACAGCCAGTTTATCCATTTGCTAAAGATAGCTTCAAAATAACCAATTAAGAGGAAAACTATTAAAATCTAATGGGTTGCACATGACTTATTTTCATCTAAATTGGACATACCCTACTTCAAATTTCAAATGCCATGATTATTCACATTCGACATTTTCTAAACTTCTTGATATAAATATTATGTTAAATTCCTTTTTTTAAAAACTTGCCTTTCTGGGAATCCTGAGGCATCAGAACAAAGGATGGCTCCCATGGCCTCGAATGACCCCCCAAACCCTTCTAGACCACCTGCTCCTTCTTTTCCAGGGTTTCCAGCTTGCCAGGGTAGTCTCAGAACTCCCCAAAAAACTGAATCACACTGATTTTGCTTGCCCCCACCCACAGGCCTGTGCTTCAGGGTTCCCAACCAGTAGCTTCTGACACATTTTCTGGAGGCCAAAGAGGATAAACTCTACCCCTTCAGCCAAGCTGGCAAATAGTGATCAAAACTTTGTCCTAGTCCAGGTTCAGTGGCTCATGCCTGTAATCCCAGGACTTTGGGAGACTGAGGCAGACAGATCACCTGAGGCCGGGAGTTCAAGACCAGCCTGGTCAACATGGTGAAACCTCGTCTCTACTAAAAATAAAAAATAATAAAATTTAAAAAGCCAGGTGTGGTGGTGCGCGCCTGTAGTCCCAGCTACTTGGGAGGCTGAGGCAGGAGAACTGCTTGAGCCTTGGGGATGGAGGTTGCAGTAAGCTGAGATGGAGACACTGCACTCCAGCCTGGGTGACACAGAGACTCCTTCTCAATAAAAAAAAAGAAAAAAGAAAAAGAAAAAAATTCTTTGTCTTAGTGCACAGCAGCCTTGAGATAATGTCTTCATTTTGCCTTGTTTCCCTTCCTTATAATTTTCCCTAAACAATTAATCAGTCAATCAACAAATATTTCATAAATAGCTAGGATGTGCAAAGTACAAGGTAAAAAGAAGGATCACGCCAGAGATCACTGGGAGAAGTAAAACAGTGACACCTCCAGGCTTGGCCTTGCATGGATACTAACATGCCTGTTAAAGGGATCCCTTCCTCAGCTGCCTGTTATTTTTGGCCTAACTCAGGGCTAGGACTTAAGCAATTATAGAGGGTGAGGGAGGGCAGAAAGGAGAACTGTGGAACCCAAATCATCAGCATCACCTGGGACCTTGTTAGAAATGCAAACTCTCAACCCCACCTCAGCCCCACTGAATCAGCAACTCTGCGGTGGGGCCAGCAATCTCTCGTACCAAGGCCTCCAGGTGATCCTGATGCACACTCAAGTTTGAGAACAAATGGTCTACTCTAGGGAGGCCCTCATTCCCGACATCCGGCACCTAAAACACATGGCTGGGTACGGTGGCTCATGCCTGTTATCCCAGCACTTTAAGCGGCTGAAATGGGAGGATAACTAGAGGCCAGGAGTTTGAGACCAGCCTGGGCAACATACTGAGACCACCCCCTCCCCACCCCCACCTTTGTAATTTTTTAAATTACAAAGAATTTAAAAATTAGCCAGGCACTGTGGCTCATGCCTATAATCCCAACTACTTGGGAGGATCCCTGAAGCCCAGGAGTATGAGGCTGCAGAGCTATGATTGTGCCACTGCACTCCAGCCTGGGCAATAGCAAGACCTTGCCTCTGAAAAAAAAAAAAGAAAAAGAGAAAAAGAAACACTCTCAGGCTTTTAGATCCGTGAATGGGTTCCAAGAAGCCAGGCAGGAATTCTGATGTCACCTCAACAAGAATTGTTGTCACTGTCCTCCCAGTCACCAGCCTCCCCTTCCCACCCCCTACTCCCTAGCCCTCACACCCAAACTCCTCTTGCCAGGAATAACTGCTACCACAGGCCAGTGACAGACAGCCAGGAGCCTTCTCTAGAGACTGGGGAACTTGAGCAAAAGCATCCCCTACAGAGGCTGCCTGGAGTCCTGGAGCTGTTGCCAGTTTTTTTCACAGGCCTTTGGCAGCTGCTCATTTACCTGCCCATGCTGCTGGGAATTCCAGTCCCTGAGCTTTGGGATGGGACTTGATTGGTTCACTATAGGACAGGAGTGACCAATCAAAAACAGGCTCCAAAGGGGATGAAAGAAGCTAGCAGATGCATCAGTTGAGTTCGCAGGTAGGAGGTGGGAGGGCTGTATTGGATAGTTTACCCCCTGCAGACCTTTCTGGAACTCAGCCATCTGAATGCCAGGGTAGTGGTGGTGGGAGATTCAAAGCCAAGTTGCTTCCGTCTCCATACTGACTAGCTGGTTCTCAAAGAGTTTACCCTGGACCGACAGCACCCGCATTCCCTGAAAAACCGCAGATTTTCAAGCTCCGCTCCACCTGCAAAATCAGAAACTCTGGAGGTCGGGCCCAGCAATTCGTGCTGTAACAAGTCCTCCGCGAGATGCGAAGCGTCCCTGGCTCAACTTTGAGGACCACTGGCCTTGGGGTGCCCCAACAAACAAAGGATTTCAGACCCCCGCGGGCCGTTGGCCAGGAACTCCGATCTCCCCGCCCCCCTCCCACCCCCAGCCCCTCTCCCACCCCCAGCCCCTCTCCCACCCCCAGCCCCTCAGTGCCTTGTCCCCACCAATGATCCCAAAGATTGCAGGATAGGCAGGTCCGGGGCTGCCAGCAGTGGCCTTGCAGGGAGGAATGGTGGCCCTGAGATTCCTCTGATTTATTTTGTTCCATTCCGGGAGTAACAATTTGTTTCGTATTGGAAAAGCGTTTTTCGCGGCTCTTCCGTTTTATCTCGGCAGCTCTCAGACCCAGTGGGAACAGGCTTGGTCGCGGTGCAGCGGCTGCTTCGCATTAGGGCAAGCATGGTGCCCATTACGCGACCAGCTCCGTAACGAGCTTGTCTCCACTGACCGGACGCATCTGATCCGGCTTTGCGCCGCGACACCCACCCTCCCCGCACTATTACAGATAGCCCCAGAGAAAAGTGGAACTGGGTGGCTGGAGCCAGCCTTGGCAGCCCGAAGAGCTGGTCTCCACTGCCTGGAAGTCACGACCATGAGTGACTCTCTTTAGGGTCAAACGCTGACCCCAAAAGAGGGCTACCAGTTCTTATCTCTTCAGGGGAAGTAAAGTCACGGGTTCTAGACTTTAGGACCCGAGGCTGCCAAAAGTCACTCCTGAGGAAGAGAGCATCGCAGGGTTTCCCTGAGAAGGTGCGTTTTACCTGTCTCCCTAGCGCCTGCGCCCGGGCCCCTCCCAGATGCTCAAGGAAGCATGATAGACCTTTTTTTCTCCTGGTTTAGTATCCATTTCACAAACAGTATAGAGCATCTAATGAAGAGAATATCAAAACCGAAAAGCCACAGCCAGGCCTCTTGCCTTAATGTCCCTTGCAGACAAGGGGACACTGAGAGCAGCCCCACCACCCACTGGTGAAGGGGATGGTGTCCTAAGCCCGGCGAAACCAAGGCCACATGCCTTCCACACACACCTTGTGGGTGATGAAGGATCAGGGACCCGCCAGGGTGTGGAGAAATAGGCAGACCCCTGCAACCAACAGAGAAAAGAATGTTACACAAAAGCTCCCAACGTTCCAGTCAAATTTCACACTTATTTTTTTGATTTCAATAAATTTTTTTATTGCACAAACAATATTGTAGTAATCATGGAAACTTGAAATTAAGATGGAAAGCCAATAATCATCCAAAGTCTAACCATTAACAAAGTAATTATTTTCATTTTTCCATGTTGGTACACAATTCCCAGCTATTTAACAACTGTATGATATTCAGCCATGTGGATATGGCCCAATTTATTTAATTCCTACATTTAGAATGTTTCCAAGTTTTTCATTATTATCAAAGGAAAACATTGCAATGAACATTTTTGAGACTTGATTGTTTCTTTCCTTTATTTACTGAGGCATGCACACTATTTTAATAACTTTTACGTGATTAGGCAATAGATATTTTTTGCAGGGAATCTGAAAAATTCAGATCATAAAAATCAGCCATAATCCCAAATCCCTTTTGCTCATTAAACTTTTCTCATCTCTGTGCTGGGCACAGTGGCTCATGCCTATAATCCCAGAGCTTTGGGAGGCCAAGGTGGAAGGATTGCTTGAGGCCAGGAGTTCACAGGTAGCCTGGGAAACATAGCAAGATCTGTCTCTACAGAAAAAAAGAAATTTTCACCAGGTGTGGTGGCTCATGCCTGTAATCTCAGCACCTTGGGAGGCCAAGGCGGGCAGATCACGAAGTCAGGAGTTGGAGACCAGCCTGGCCAACATGGTGAAACCCCATCTCTACTAAGGATACAAAAAATTTGGCTGGCGTGGTGGCCCATACCTGTAATCTCAGCTACGCTGGAGGCTGAGGCAGGAGAATCACTTGAACCTAGAAGGCAGAGGTTGCAGTGAGCCAACATCACACCATTGCACTCCAGCCTGGGTGACAGGGTGAGACTTCGTCTCAAAAATAAAAAAAAGAAAAATGAATTGTTTTAATTAGTGGAGCATGGTGGCACACGCCTGTAGTCCTAGCTACTTAAGAGGATTCCTTGAGCCGAGGAAGTCAAGGCTGAAGTGAGCTGTAACTGTGCCACTGTACTCCAGCCTATGTGACGGAGCAAGACCCTGTCTCTAAAAATAAATAAATAAATAAAGCTTTTCTCACCTCTGAACTCTTTTTTTTGAGATGGAGTTTTGCTCTTGTTGCCCAGGCTGGAGTACAATGGTGCAATCTCAGCTCACTGCACTTCCACCTCCCAGGTACAAGCGATTCTCCTGTTTCAGCCTCCCAAGTAGCTTGGATTACAGGCATGCACCACCATACCAAGCTAATTTTCTTATATTTAGTAGAGACGGGGTTTCACCAGGTTAGTCAGGCTGGTCTCGATCTCCTGACCTCAGATGATCCACCCACCTCAGCCTCCCAAAGTGCTGGGATTAGAGGCGTGAGCCACCGCACCCAGCCACCTCTGAACTTACAGCACGTTCCCTTTACCCTCATGATTCGACTCAGTTGTTTTCATCAGGTGTCACTTTGCATTTCATGACTGTTTGTCTTTTTCATACTCCTTAATTGTAATATTATTGAAGGCAAAAACCATGCCTTTTTCATCTGGATAGTAACCAAGATAGCGAGCTTTTATTTGGTGCCTATTCTATGCCAGTCATGATACATTATCTCACTTAGTTTCGACAAACTATATTTATTTCCATTTTATATGTGAGGAAAGTGAGACTGAGCAAGATTAAATAACTCATGCAGGGTCCCCAGCCTGGGGACAGATGCCAACTCCACATTCTAACTGGGATCTTGCCATTGTAGGAACGTAGAGTAGAACTGCTTTAGACAGATGACCTCTAAAATCTCTTGATTCATTACGATGTTGATCTAGTTGTGATTTAATAACCTGCTACATCTGCATCAATTACAATACAATGCTGTGGGATTTTATTTTTAAAAGAATGTAAACAATAGGCCAGGTGTAGTGGCTCACGTCTGTAATCCCAGCATTTTGGGAGGCCAAGGTGGGTGGATCACCTGAGGTCAGGAGTTTGAGACCAGCCTGGCCAACCTCTACCAAAAAGTACAAAAATTAGCTGGGCGTGGTGGCAGGTGCCTGTAATCTCAGTTACTCAGGAGGCTGAGGCAGGAGAATCACTTGAAACCGGGGACACAGAGGTTGCAGTGAGCCGAGATTGCGCCATTGCACTCTACTCCAGCCTGGGCGACAGAGAGAGACTCCAACTAAAAAAAAAAAAAAAAAAAAAAAAAAAGAGGGCTTTATTATCTCACAATAAAGAAGACAGAGATTAGCGGCTCTAGGCTGTCACTCTAAAACTTGGGCATAGGCCCTGCTACTTGTCATCTTTTACCTCTATGGACAGTAACAGACATCACATTCTGAATTTTTTTTTTTCCTTTTTTTGAGACAAATGTCTCACTGTGTCACCCAGGCTGGAGTGCAGTGGTGCAATATCGGCTCATTGCAACCTCCGTCTCCTGAATTCAAGCCATTCTCATGTCTCAGCTTCTCAAATAGTTGGGATTACAGGCATGTGCCACCATTCCCAGCTAATTTTTCGGGTGTGTGTGTGTGTGTGTGTGTGTCTGTATTTAGTAGAGACGGGGCTTTGCCATGTTGGCCAGGCTGCTCTCAAACTCCTGACTTCAATTGATCCACCTGCCTCAGCCTCCCGAAGTGCTGGGATTACAGGCGTGAGCCACTGTACCTGGCCCACATTCAGAATTTTAAAAATAAAAAATTCCAACAGGAAAAGGAGTCATTTCTTCCAGACTCTTAGAAGTCTGATCCACTTTCCCTGAACCCCCCGTGGACTTCCCTGTTCATCTTATGGGCCACGACTGAGTCTGTCACATGCTGGTTCCTAAACCAACTGCTGGCAAAAGAATGAGACCGCCATGGCTGACTCAGCTAACTGGGATCTGCCTGAGAATGGAGGCCAAGGTCTCTGTGATTTTGTTGTTTTTGTTGCATGTTCTGCTTATGTAATTTTTTTTTCTTTTTTGAGACAGGGTCTCGCTCTGTTGCCTAGGCTGGAATGCAGTGGCATAATCATAGTTCACTGCAGCCTTGAACTTCTGAGCTCAAGTGATCCCTCTGCCTTGGCCTCCCAAAGTGCTAGGACTACAGATGTGAGCCACTGCACACGGCCCTAAGTAATATTTGATTTACTTATTTCCTTGAACAAAATCAGAGTTCCCTGACAAGGAAGAGAGGATGAAATGACTGATAGGGAGACAGATAATACTGTAATCTTAAAAAAGAAAAAAGTACCAGCTGGGCACAGTGGTTCATTCCTGTAATCCCAGCACTTTGGGAGGACAAAGTAGGAGGATTGCTTGAGTCCAGGAGTTTGAGACCAGCCTGGGCAACGTGGCAAAACCCCATCTCTACAAAAAAATACTAAAATATTAGCCAGCTATGTTGTGCATGCCTGTGGTCCCAGCTATTTGGAAGGCTGAGGTGGAAAGATCACCCGAGCCTGGGAGGCAAAGGTTGAAGTGAGACCTCACCACCACTGCACTCCAGCATGAGCAACAAAGACCCTGTCTCAAAAAAAAAAAAAAAAAATTTTTTTTTTAAACTGGGAACAGTGGCTCACACTTGTAATCTCATCACTTTGGGAGGCTGAGGCGGGCAGATCATGAGGTCAGGAGTTCGAGACCAGCCCGACCAACATGGTGGAACCCCTGTCTCTACTATAAACACAAAAATCAGCTGGGCATCGTGGTGCACACCTGCAATCCCAGCTACTCAGGAGGCTGAGGCAGGAGAATTGCTTGAACCCAGGAGGCAGAGGTTGCCGTGAGCTAAGATCCTGCCACTCCACTCCAGCCTGGGCAACAGAGTGAGACTCCATCTCAAAAATAAATAAATTAATTAAAAGAAAAAGCAAAAAAAGGAACAGAAATAATTAATGTATGTGAGCTACAAGTTAAGCAGTTTGAGTATTTCTTTCCCTCACTTGGAATATAATTACTCATCTTTATTTGTATTTATTTATTCATTTTTGAGATGGTGTCTTGCTCTATCTCCCAGGCTGGAGTGCAGTGGTGCAATCTTGATGCACTACAACCTCTGCCCCCCAGGTTCCAGCAATTCTCCTGCCTCAGCCTCCCGAGTAGCTGGGATTACAGGTGCCCACCATCATACCTGGCTAACTTTTGTATTTTTAGTAGAGACGGGGTTTCACCATGTTGGCCAGGCTGGTCTAGAACTCCTGACGTCAGATGATCTTCCCGCCTCAGCTTCCCAAAGTGCTGGGATTACAGACATGATCCACCACACCCAGCCTATTACTCATCTTTAAATCAGTCTATAGTTGTAAATAAATCAGCTAAATTTAATTGTGTGTTTGTGTTTTAAACTACAAAGTTTTGCAGGGTAAAGAAAAAGGAGCTCAATGTATGTCTTGAGACTGGACTGCCAATGAGATCAGGGGTCTCTGTCTCTCAGCAGCCCTGTCTCTTTCTCCTGGACTGCATGATCCTTCCCAAGACCTCCCTGCTTCTTTTGCATGTCCCTTGTTCTCTGCTGAATCGACCACTCCCTCCTGGATTTGGTATACATATTGCCACTGAGGACCTTCCAGCCCCTACTCCTTCTACAAATTGAAAACCTCTCTTGGAAATTCTTAATTCCAATCTCCAAAAGGCAAACTACTTCAGGCTACGCATCCAGTCAAGACAAGTCACCTCAGGGGTTGCTGGCCTACCCAGCACCTGGAATGGCAGCCCTGGGGTCACAGACCAGCCTAGGTCCAAGGAATAGGACAGGGTCACTTGTCAGAAAACCTTACTGCTGAGTTCTGCCCCTTTGAGAAAGTCCAGGGGAGCAGGAGTGGGCACTTTTCATTCGAAAAGTCTGACGCTTGAAGTTCATTTTGCTTTTCTATAGCCAAATCTACATCTCCAGGTGAGTCAGCTCCATACTTTTTTTTGTTTTTTAGACGGAGTCTCGCTCTGTCGCCAGGCTGGAGTGCAGTGGCGCAATCCCGGCTCACTGCAACCTCCGCCTCCCAGATTCAAGCAATTCTTCTGCCTCAGCCTCCCAAGTAGCTGGAACTACAGGCGCACACCACCATGCCCAGCTAATTTTTGTATTTTTAGTAGAGAGGGGATTTCACCATGTTGACCAGGATAGTCTCAATCTCTTGACCTCGTGATCCACCCACCTTCGCCTCCCAAAGTGCTGGGATTACAGGCGTGAGCCACCGTGCCTGGCCCTAATGAAAATTTGAACACACTGTAGATGCTGAATAAATACAAGCCGCTTGGTCAGTTCATCCTAGGGACGTGTCACAGGTGGTTACCTAACCTTAATATGCATGCAAATCACCTGGGTCTTGTTAAAATGCAGATTTTTACTCAGATGTTCTGAGGAAAGGCCTGAGATTCCGCATCTCTGACAAGCTTGAAGGTGATGCTGTTGAAGTTCATCTGGGGCCCATTTTCTTCGGCAAGGCTGTAGGTGACGTGGGACTTCCAACACATGGTATCAGTGGTTTTATGATCCCACGAACATACAACCTCCCCTCCTGCCAGGCTGCCTGTACCCTGCCCCCATAAACCAGACATTTCTTCCACAGTACCTTTGGCAGTTCCTCTGCTTGGAGCGTCCCCCCGCCCATGGTTTCATGCTCTCCAAAACACCACAGTGCCATCGACATTTTGGGCTAGATGACTTTTTGTTGGGAAGGGCTTCCCTGTATGCTGTGAATGTTCAGCAGCATTCCAGACCTCTACCCACTAGATGCCAGAAGCCCCTCGTTCCCCACATTGTAGCAACCAAAACTGTCTGCAGACATTGCCAAATGTCCTCTGATCGGCAAAATCTTCCCTGGTTGAGGATCAATGCCCTAAAACCTGGAATCCGAATCTACATTTTAAAAAGAACCCAGTTGAATTAAAATTTGAAACGCAGGCCGGGTATGGTGGCTCAAGCATATAGTCCCAGAACTCTGGGAGTCCGCAGCAGGAGTTTGAGACCAGCCTGGCCAACATGGCAAAACCCCATCTCTACTAAAAATACAAAAAATTAGCTGGGCATGGTGGCATGTGCCTGTAATCCCAGCTACTCAGGAGGCTGAGGTGCAAGAATCACTTGAACACAGGAAGCTAAGGTTGCAGTGAACGGAGATCACACCACTGCACTCCAGCCTGGGCGACAGAACAAGACTCTGTCTCAAAAAAAAAAAAATTTGTATTTTATATATATATATTTGAAAAGCATTGCTCTGTGATCCAGCTTCAATCCAAACACTCTGTTCTGAATTCTCACAGCCCTTGCTCTCTGTGCCTGTCATCTGACAGGTCCCCACGCATCTTCTGTATTGACATTTAGTGGTAGCTTACACCCTAGCTTGAGCTTTAGTTGTTATTCAGGGATTCAAATATGCCTGGATATAACACACACCTGAAGTTTGGTATCTGTGCGACACCTATTCTTTCTTCTTCTAAAACCACATTGTTTTTCTTTGGGGGAACTATCGCTTCATTATTCTCAGTCCAGATGGAGTCACACACACCTCCACCTCCACTCTTATGGGAGGGGAACTGTTTTTTTTTTTGTTGTTGTTGTTTTGAGACAGAGTCTCGCTCTGTCGCCCATGCTGGAGTGCAATAGCACAACCTTGGCTCACTGCAACCTCCGCCTCATGGGTTCAAGTGATTCTCCTCCCTTAGCCTCCTGAGTAGCGGAGACTACAGGTGCCCAACACCAGGCCCAGCTAATTTTTTGTATTTCTAGTAGAGACGGGGTTTCTCCATGTTGGCCAGGCTAGTCTCAAACTCCTGACCTTAGGTGATCCACCTGCCTCGGCCTCCCAAAGTGCTGGGATTACAGGTGTAAGCCACTGCACCTGGCTAGAGGGGAAGTGTATTTGTATGTTTCACCCTGTCTTTCAAAGGGATTCTTTCAATGACAGGCAAGTGAATTGAGCCAAAGAGACCCAGTTGCAGAACTTTTGTAGGAACTGAAGGCAAAGAGAAGCCTCTTTCCACTAAGGTTGATAGCTATGGGGAAGAAATAAGCCCAAAACTTTTAGAGAGGACCCAAGTGGAAAAAGCCTGCATGGGAGTAAAGCCAGCAAAAAGGAAAGCAGAACAGACAGGAGAAAGACTGCACTCTGGCCACACTGTTCAAGCTCCTGAATCCAGCTATACCTGAAGACTTGCCATGAATTTTCAGTGACAAACCAACACATCTTCTTTCTTTTCTTTTTTCTTTTTTAATTGTAAACAACTTAAGCTGAGTTTCCATTACTTGCAATCAGAAGACTCCTGACTAATACACTGGGCCTGTGTTATGGAAAGAAAAGCCACAGGCTCAGGCGGAAGAGTCCTCCTCAGGGAGGACCCTAAGAGCCCCAGGACCACAGGCAGCACTGCCTCCACGTCCAGGTCACAAGGTGCAACTCAGATCAAGGGAGGAGTGCTGGGGTGACAGCCTGGCTGCAAGGGAGCGCACAGCTGTGTGGACCCTCTGGATCCTTGAGGACTGTGGCTTTGAAAGGCTGGCAGAGACACCCTGGACAAGCACATAACTCAAAGCCATCACAGGCCTGTAAAGCAATGGCAGAGTCACCACCCTCCACAAGGGGGCAGTGTGGTCCAGAGTGGAAGTAGGTGAGAACTGCTTGTTACTCATGAAACATCATCTCCTGTGGACTCCTGGAAGCACCTGGAAGCAGGGCAGTTTTGCAGTGAGCTGGAATCTTGCATTCTGTAGACGGACACTGAAGTCACTGATGCCTGAGTTCTGGCTGGGGGCCCCTAGCACCCACAGACAGGAGTGGCTCATAGTTCTTAGTTTCAATAACTTTTCCTGAAGATGCCCTGGAAAGATGGCAGGTGCTCAGAAGGGATGTCACAGGCTGTACCTGTGACCCAGGCACACCAGCATGGCATGAAACTGCAGGGATGCCAGGCCCAAAGGTCATGCAGCCCCAGGAGCAAACAACGTAATAATCTCTGAAGACTGATGTCCCAAGACCTCTGACAGTAGTGAGGATGGGGGCTTAGAGTCAGAAATGGGATCATTTAAAGAGGGCCACATAGCTGGGCTTGGTGGCACACAACTGTAGTTCCAGCTACTCGGGAGGCTGAGGCAGGAGGATTACTTGAGCCCAGGAGGTTGAGGCTACAGTGAGCTATGATTGCACCACTCCACTCCAGCCTGGGCAACAAAGCAAGATCCTGTCTCTAAAAAATAAAGAAATAAAGAAGAGGACTACAGCTAGTTCTGTTTCTTTCACACTTGAGTTTGTAAAGCAATAGTAAATTCTCTATATTAGGGGTCCCAACCCCTGGGCCACCGACCGGTACCCATCCATGGCCTGTTAGGAACCAGGCCGAACAGCAGGAGGTGAGTGTGGCGGGTGAAGGAGTGAAGTTTCATTTGTATTTACAGCTGCTCTGAATTACTGCCTGAGCTCTGCCTCCTGTCAGATCAGGCAACATTAGATTCTCATAGGAGCATGAACCCCATTGTGAACTGTGCATTCGAGAGATCTTGGTTAGCCACTCCTTATGAGAATCAATGCCTAATGATCTGTCACTGTCTCCCATCACCCCTAGATGGGACCATCTAGTTGCAGCAAAACAAGCTCAGGGCTCCCCCTAATTCTACATCACGGTGAGTTGTGTAATTATTTCATTATATATTGCAAAGTAATAATAATAGAAATAAAGTGCACAATAAATGTAATGCACTTGAATCACCCCAAAACCATCACCCCACCCCTGCCATGAAAAATTGTCTTCTGTGGAACCAGTCCCTGGTGTGAAAAAGGATGGGGACCACTGCTCTATATGTGATCTCTGCCCTCTCCAGGGCAAGCTGTCAGGAACGGGACAGGCCTGGTGTGCCTGAGGGGACTTGGGAAGGGAATCCCAGTAGCAGAGACCTGCAGAAGCCCAGCTTCTCCATCCTGGAGTCTCCATCCCAGAGCAGATGGGCAGTCTGAGGCGTTTTCTCAAGCCTCCATCCCAGAGCAGTCTGAGGCGTTTTCCCAAGCCCTGGATTGGACAGCCACAATTCAGCCATGTCACCTCTCTCCTGATCATAAATACAAGCAGCCCAACTTGGAATCATTTAAAAAGCAGAAACCAAATTCCAGCAAGAAAACACACAGACCCTGAGATGAAAAGCACCTCACACATCATCCAGCTCAACCCCCTCAGGGAGCCAAAAAATGAAATAAAATAAAATAGGCTGGGGTCTTGCCCAAGGTGGCACAGTGAACTGGTGACTCAGCCAGGAGCCAAAACCAGGCCTCCTGACCACAAGTCTGGAGCTCTGTACCCTGTGCTGCAGGCCCTCTCTCCTGATGAAAGTCTCCACGTTCCAGATGAGGAAAGGGAAAGGATTTCTGTACCCTGCATTTATCTTCACATCTGGACTTCACACTCTGGAATTTGATAGTGAGAGCTCATCACTATCATTTCCTTGGGATAATGCCCATTGCCCTGACCCATGAAGCTGTAGTCTTACCTATTGCCCCAAACCAGCCTAGTCACTACTGAGTTAGATGGTAACAACAGTAGCAATCATTTATTGAGCATTGTATTCATCAGCGTTCTCCAAAGAAACAGAACCAGGAGGAGTTGGAGAGAGGCTTATTTTAAGGAATTAACTCCTGTGATTGCAGGGACTGGCAAGTCCAAAATCTTTTTTTTTTTTTTTTCTGACAAGATGGTCAAAATCCAGTATCTGTAAGTCATGCTAGCTAACATGAACTCCAGGAAGGGCTCACGCTGCAATCTTGAGTCCAAAGGCAGTCTGGAAGCAAAATTCCTACCTCTTCATGGATATCAGTCTTTTCTATTAAGGAGGGTAATCTGCTTTACTCAAAGTCTACTGATTTAAGGCCAGGCATGGTGGCTAATGCCTGTAATCCCAGCACTTTGGGAAGCTGAGGAGGGTGGATCACTCAATGTCAGGAGTTTGAGACCAGCCTGGGCAACATGGTAAAACTCCATCTCTACTAAAAATACAAAAAAAAAAAAAAACTCTTTTCCTGCAGCGCAGTGAAAAAATAAATTTTTTAATTAAAATTTAAAAATACAAATACAAAAAAAAATTAGCTGGGCATGGTGGCACATGCCTGTCATCCCAGCTGCTGGGGAGGCTGAGGCAGGAGAGTTACTTAAACCCCGGAGGTGGTGGGGTGAGCCGAGATTGCACCACTGCACTCCAGCCTGGGCAATAGAGATCCTGTCTCAAAAAAAAAAGTAAAAAATTAAATTAAACTTAAAAAGCAAAGTCTACTGATTTAAGTGTTAATCATATCTTTTTTTTTTTTTTTTTTTTTTTGAGGTTGAGTCTCACTCTGTCACCCAGGCTGGAATGCAGTGGCGCAATCTCTGTTCACTGCAACCTCAGGCTCCCCGTTCAAGCAATTCTCATGCCTCAGCCTCCTGAATAACTGGGATTACAGGAGTGCACCACCACACCCGGCTAATTTTTTTATTTTTAGTAGAGACAAGGTCTCACCATGTTGGTCAGGCTGGTCTTGAACTTCTGACCTTGTGATCCTCCCACCTCGGCCTCCCAAAGTGCTGGGATAACAGGCGTGAGCCACCGCACTTGGCCTATTAATCATATCTTAAAAAAGAACACCTTCACAGTAACATTTAGACTAGTAGTTTGACCAAAAATCTGGATACCATAGCTTGCCCTAATTGACACATAAAACCATCATAAGCATTTCCTCTATGCCAGGCATTCAGGCATTCCTCTATACCAAGCATTTCCTCTATGCCAGGCATCTCAGCAGCATTTTGAGACAGCTATCATCCCCATCTTACGGAAGACAAAACGAAGGGCTTAAGTCCACAGGAAGTTGTGGGCTATAGCTTTTACCTCCATTTCCCCTCCTTCCTTGTCCATGACTTGCTTCTCTCTAACCGCTGGCTCTCACTTGGTTGCAAGAGCCCAAAAAGTCTGTCTAGGCCACAGGTTCTCAGCCACTGATGCACATTAGAATCACTGAGAAAAACTGATTAAGCAAACCAAGAAACAAAAACCAATGTTCAGACCCTACTCCCAGAGTCTGACTGAGTTGGTCAGAGGTGGGCCCCTAAGCGTCAGTATTCTAACCTCTCCCAGGTGCTTCTAATGTGCAGCAAGGCTGAGAACCATGGTTATAGAAGGCAGGACAATGCAAAGCATGGGTTCCCCCGTCTCTTTGGAGTACAGATTGCCCAGAAGAAAATAAACATAACCTCAAGGAAATCAACTAGCTATGAAACAGCCTGTGGGAAAAACTAGCAAATATATTTCCTTTCTCAGCATGAAATTGGCCATTTCCTCTCTCATTTTTCAAGCAGTGTACAGTGAGTCTTTCATTACTTAGAGATACAAGAGTGAAACTGAGTTTAATTCGTGTGGGCAACAGGCATTTGGTGAGCACTTGCTGAGTGCTGGGCAGCCAACAGTCACATCTAATGTGGTTCCTGTCTTTAGCCAGCAAGCCACTGAGGCGGGCAGTAAAACCCATGAAACAGTGTGGGGAACGCAATGACAGAAACTTGTCCCAAAGGTGCCAGAGTCCAGAAATGGTGACCAGCAAACAGGCTGGGCAGGTGAAACACTGGGTTTGACACTGTGAAGCCTGTATTTTGAGAGACTCACAACCACAATGAATATCCTTCCCTTTGTTGTTGAGGCCTTGAGTACTCGAGGCAGCCACCCAACTGTGAAGGGAACCAGCCAGGTTTCCCACTGGGAGACCCAGTCAGGTGCTCAAGACCAGCCTGGGCAACATGGTGAAACTCAGCCTCTCCTTAAAATAAAAATAAATAAATAAATAAATAAATAGCCAGGTGTGGTGGCGCAGGCCTGTGAGCCCAGCTACTTGGGATCCACCAGTCTTTGGTGAAACGAGAGAAGCTTCCACTTAGAAATACTTGGTGTTAAAATGTCCCTTCTTTTCTGAATTGATAATAGAATTTGGGTTTGCTAATAACGTCCTGATGTGCCAAATCAACAACTGACAAGTCAATGTGATTTGTCCAATACTCCATGATCTCACAAACTCCAAAACCCTGGGAAGCACCACGCTAGACAATGGCCCAGGGCCTCACAAGAGCAGGAACCTCTGTGATCCTTGGTTTCTGAGCCTAGACCTGTCCTCACTCTGTCTACCCCTGAGCTGCCTGAATAAACCACATGACATAGATTGTCAGCTCTTTGAAAGAAGACACCTACCACTTTGGCAGGCCCAGGCGGGTGGATCATGAGGTCAAGAGATGGAGATCATCCTGGCCAAGATGGTGAAACCACGTCTCTACTAAAATTACAAAATGTAGCCGTGTGTGGTGGTGTGCGCCTGTAGTCCCAGCTACTCAGGAGGCTGAGGCAGGAGAATTGCTTGAACTAGGGAGGCAAAGGTTGCAGTGAGCCGAGATCGCACCATTGCACTCCAGCCTGGCAACAGAGTAAGACTCTGTCTCAAAAAAAAAGACGCCTATATTTTGGAGTATAATATCAGCAGAATGGTTGATGTGGGCATTCTCAAGTGTTTTTTAGGAACAAATAGGAAATATATTCTATTTTATGAAATGGAGTATTCAAATAAAAATTTTTCTTAAGTAACAAAAAATGAACAATCACAATTTTGTACTATGGAAGGTAGAAAATAAAGATAGCAGGGCTGGCCACGGTAGCTCTACCTGTAATCTCAGCACTTTGGGAGGCTGAGGCAAGCAGATCATTTGAAGTTAGGAATTCAAGACTAGCCTGGCCAACATGGGAAAACCCCACTTCTACTAAAAATACAAAAATTAGCCAGATGTGGTGGCACATGTCTATAACCGCAGCTACAAGGGAGGCTGGACCCAAGAGGTGGAGGTTGCAGTGAGCTGAGATCTTGGCACTGCACTCCAGTCTGGTCTACAAAGGAGACTGTCCCAAAAAAAAAGAAGAAGACTTTGCTATTACTGGAACCTGGACTTCTGGGACTGGACACCCCTGACTAAAGTGGGAAAGTGGACCACCAGTCTTGGTTTCTGCCACCCGAGATCTAGAATACTGGCCTATCACTGATGTGACCATTTGTAAGAAAATCAGATCAAGTGAGAAATGGGTATCCGTGGTATGAGTGGCTACTAATAAAACAAGGTATACCTAGTACAAGAAAATAAAACTGGCCAGTGCAGTGGGTCATACCTGTAATTCCAGCACTTTGGGAGGCCAAGGCCGGGGGGTGGCTTGAACCCAGGAGTTCAAGATCAGCCTGAGGAACATGGTGGTGCCCACCGGTGGTCCCAGCTATTTGGGAGGCTGAAATGGGAGGATCACCTGAACCCAGGAGGTGAAGGTTGCAGTGAGTGAGCTGAGATAGCATCACTGCACTCTAGCCTGGGCAACAGAGTGAGACCCTGTATCAAAAAATAGAGCAGAACAAGGCAAACCTACTACGATAAAATAAAACTGTCCAGGCACAGTGGCTCATACCTGTAATCTCAGCACTTTGGGAGGTAGAGATGGGTGGATCACTTGAGCCCAGGAGTTCAAGACCAGCCTGGAAAACCTGGTGAAATCCCATGTCTACCAAAAAGAAAAAGAAAAGAAAAGTTAGCTAGGGACAGTGATGCACGCCTGTATTCAGGAGGTTGAGGTGGGAGGATCACCTGAGCCCAGGGAGGTAGAGGCTGCAGTGAGCCATGATTGTGCCAATGCACTCCAGTCTGGGTGACGGAGTGAGACCCTGTCTCAAAAAAAATAACATCACTGCGCACAGAGGCTCACGCCTGTAATCCTAGCACTTTGGGAGGCCAAGGCACGTGGATCACCTGAGGTCAGGAGTTCAAAATCAACCTGGCCAACATGGTGAAACCCTGTCCCTACTAAAAATACAAAATTAGCCAGGCGTGGTGGTGCATGCCTGTAATCCCAGCTATTCAGGAGGCTGAGGCAGGAGAATCACTTGAACCTGGGAGGCGGAGGTTGCAGTGAGCCAAGATCGTGCCACTGCACTCCAGCCTAGGCGACAAGAGCAAAACTCAAAAAATAATAATAATAATAAAATAAAACTTTTTGAATGGGCAAGAACTTGACAAGAACAAAAGATTAATCAGTTAGGCAAAAGGAAAAAAGGTGAGAAAACTTTGAGAATGCCCTTTGCTTCCCTTCTGGCACCCCCTACCTCCCACCCGCCAAGGCTCACCAATTCCAGAGCTGCCTCCAAGGTGCTTCCAGGCCTGGAGATAAACGGGCCAGTCCTGCCCACAGCAGGAAGGGAGTGGACTTGACCCCTGGCCAAGAGTCCTGCCAGTATTAAGGAAGGAGAACCAACAAACCTGCATTTCCAGTGAGCACAGACCCATGTTTTCAGGAAGGGAAAAACTTGCAACAGGAACCACAGGAACTTTTTCCATTTTTAAAAATTATGTCTATGTATTCCTTTTATAGTCACACACACACACACGAATAAAAGGAACAATATAGACAGGGAGGAAAACGAGAGGTGTGGAGAGGAGGGAGAGCCACTTTGAGCCCTCAGGGCATCCATGAAGTCAGGAAGCTTGAAACTCGAGTTCCAGAAGCCGCTCTCATGCTTGAACTGGTCAGTGCTCAGCTCTTTTACACATTGTTTTCCTCTTTTTGTTTTTGGTTTTGGATTTTTGGGTTTGTTTGTTTGTTTGACAGGGTCTCGCTCTATTGCTCAATCTGGAGTGCAGTGGTGCAATCACAGCTCACTGCAGCCTGGACCTGCTACGCTCGAGATCCTCCCACCTCAGCCTCCCGAGTAGCTGAGACTACTACAGAGGCGCACCACCACCCCCTCCTTTTTTTTTTTTTTTTTTTTTTTTTTTTTTTTTTTGGGTGGTTTTACGTTTTTTTGCGATGGTTTGTTTTTTTTTTTTTTGGGAATGGGTTGGGGGGGGGGGGGGTTACCAATTGTGGGGGTTTTGTTGTGTGTTTGGGGTCGAGCTTCTTCACGGTCCGCGAGCACTACGCGCGAGTCCTCGGGCG
>CAUYLG010009867.1:0-15140 GCA_963573385.1 Cacajao melanocephalus
CTCATCATCACTGATTATTAGAGAAATGCAAATCAAAACCACATTGAGATACCACCTCAAGCCAGTTAGAATGGTGATCATTAGAAAATCTGGAGACAACAGATGCTGGAGACGATGTGGAGAAATAGGAACACTTTTACACTGTTGGCGGGAGTGTAACCTAGTTCAACCATTGTGGAAGACAGTGTGGCGATTTCTCAAGGACCTAGAAATGGAAATTCCATTTGACCCAGCAATCTCATTACTGGGTATATAGCCAAAGGATTATAAATCATTCTATTATAAAGACACATACACACATATGCTCACAGGGGCACTGTTTACAATAGCAAAGACCTAGAACCAACCCAAATGCCCATCGACAATAGACTGGACAAGGAAAATATGGCATATATACACCATGGAATACTATGCAGCCACAAAAAATGATGAGTTTGTGTCCTTTGTAGGGACATGGATGAATCTGGAAACCATAATTCTCAGCAAACTGACCCAAGAACAGAGAACCAAACACTGCATGTTCTCACTCATAGGCGAGTGTTGAACAATGAGAACACATGGACACAGGGAGGGGAGTATCACACACTGGGATCTGTTGGGCGGTGCCAAGGGAGGGACAGTGGTAGGTGGCAAGGTCTGAGAGGGATACCATGGGGAGAAATGCCAAATGTAGGTGATGGGGGGATGGAGGCAGCAAACCACCTTGCCATGTGTGTACCTATGCAACAATCCTGCATGATCTGCACATGTACTCCAGAACCTAAAGTACAATAAAAATAAAATTAAATAAATAAATAAATGAAGAAAGTGACACAAACCTCCAAGATGCAAATATACTTCAAAGTATAAATACGTAGATTTGTACAAATATGGAAATAATATACAAATAATAAGTTAATTATAATGAGATACAATTCAAAATGAAAAAGATGTGTATATAACTACAGCTTGAGGGCTTGAAGCACCCTCGTGAATATTCAACATAAGAATGAGAACAGAGATGGACAGCAAAACAAAATCTCTCCCCTGCTGCACACGCCCCCTAATACAGCAACCTGAAAAGACAATTGCCATCTGAGAAATCTGTTTGTACAAAAACCTAAAGCTTTTGAATTGACTCTCAGTTAATTGGCAGCTTGATTCTGGACTATTTTCGCCAGCATCTGAGAGACAAAATCATTGATCTTATCATTAATTTTCTGCAGGGAGAAGTGTAATTTCACCATATACTGAAAGCAATCATTTCCTGCAGTGATTCTTTAAAAACAGAAATAAGCATATCCTACCTAATAAAATTACTCTGAACTTAAAAATCACATAACAATTTTTAGTAGGAAATTGAAGTTCTCCCTCACCTACAGAAATAGCATTTTAAGTGCAAGCTTTACGTTTTTAGTTAAAGTCATATAAATGAATACAAAGACATTATATAGAATCATTGTACTAAGAATTATTGAAATAATCTCAACAATAACCTTTGAATTCTCCTAATGCTTTTTAAAATTCTTCCTACAGAAGCACAATTATTTATTTATGTATGTGCTTTAAATATTATAAGTATTTTAATAACATAGTGTCTGGCATGTAGCAAATAAAGAAAGGGAGCAATATGCCAGCTATAAATGTCCAAAAAGGACTAGGTAAATTTACAATAGCTGTGAAATTATTTGGGATGAAACAAATTAAGAATAACCATTTAAAATCATTTTCTTTTTATTATTACTTTCCACAATCATCAAAATTTTATATTATCCTTCAATCGTCTATCACTGTTGCATTGCTTTTACAAATTCTGACTTTGCTTGGCACGTTGATGCCTTTCCCTATTACTTTGATCATAGGAAATTTACTTTCCTGCCACTCTACTGAGCCTATTAGAGTCTCATGAAGGCCAAATGCCCCATGTTCACTCTCTGATATTATCAATACAGTATTACATATGAAACTAGAAGAACAACAGGTTTGAAGGATTCTGTAGCACATTAGAGGGATGAACCATCACTAGAAGTGCAGCAGACCTATTAACAGAGAGCAAAATGTAGCAAAAGGTAGAGTGATTCAATATGCATAGAAAATTCTTCTTCTAGGTCCACAAGTCTGCAGAATAAATGCCAGAAAGTACAAAGGCACAGATGGAGACTGTCATAGCACAGCTGGGTGAGTCAGGAATTTTTCTAGTGAGGAAGTTATTGAAGCATTTTCTCAGATTGTTGTCTGTGTACTACGTAGAACCTGTGATAACAATGTGTGGTGATCATCCCTACGCTAGGGTGTATTAACCATACAGTAGGCCATGTAGCATGGAAGTCATGCTCACTGGCCCTGAAGTCAAACTGTTTGCAAATCCCAGTTTGCCACATTTCGGCTAAGTGAATTTGGCAAAGCTATTTAATCTCTGCTTCAATTTCTTCTGTAAAGTGTTGATAATAGTAAAATGCTGACAATAAAATAAAATAACATATTTTGATGTTTAAATTATATAATATAGAGAAAGCAGTTAACACAAGTAAAGCTACTGTTATTATTAGATAATAAATTGCATTTTAATTATGGAATCCAATAATGTAGAGTGTGTGTTTGTGTGTGTGTGTGTATGCATGCATGTGTGTGGCAGTCTCTAAAATCTTGAACAGGAAATACTGTTACTTAGATTTTCTTTAACTACCATAGATATTTTTAAATGTTGAATTTGCCTCCTCTATCAAACATCTATAAATAAATATAACTAACATCAAAAATTCTCATTTTCTTTTTAATTCATTATCTCTATTTCTCTAAAATTATCTAGCTGTCAAATTTCTTCCTAGTCTAATAAACCACCTGAAGTGTCTCAGATTGGTCACTTGGCCCACATTTCCTGTAACTATTATTCTAACTGACACATCCATCATGGGTCCAGGGTTCGCCCAGTTACTGACTAAATGAATACTTCCCTAGATCACCTTACTTGTCTGAATAGATTAAATAGATTTGAGAAAAAGACTCCAATTCTGCCAAATTCAAGCATTTTCCCTAAGGATGTAATTCTCTGTCTTTTCTTACATCTATGTCTTAGTTTTAGATAGCAGCACCTCTCAGATTTCTTATTGCAAATCTGGATGTTTGCTGAGACCAGGAGATCTTCATTATTATTTTATCAGTAAGTTCTCATTCCAGTAATATGTAAAGAATGATTATTGCCTATAATGATGTCAAAATAAAATCCTTATGTTATTTCTTACATAATTACATTTATACTTTGTTTCTTTGATTTCCACAACATAAGAAAAATGTGACTATAGTCACCATGCTGTGCAATAGATAAGAGAACTTGCTCCTCCCATCTAGTTGGGACTTTGCATCCTTTAACCAACATCTGGCCTTTCCCTGTCCTCTCTCCCACCACCAGCCTCCAGTAACACCATTCTACTCTCTATTCATAAAAATTCAAATTTTTTCGAGTTAGCAAATAAGTGAAATCACATCATATTTGTCTCACTGACTTATTTCACTTAGCACAATGATCTCAAGGTTCATCCATGTTGTTGCAAATGATAGAATTTCTTGATTTTAAAAGAATAAATAGCTAAAAGAAAGAAATGTAAATGTTCTCACCACAAAGAAACAGTAAATATTTGAGGTGATTGATATGCTAATTAGTCTGATTTGATCATTCCACAATGTGTACATGTATCAAAACACTACATTGTACCCCATAAATATACACAATTATATGTGTCAATTTAAAAATAAAAATAAAAATTTTAAAAACATTTGAACAATGTTTACATTTATTAATGGTAAAGGTATGCTTTTGTTATAGGTCTTTCATCCTTTTGATCTAAAAAATTAACTAACTTCACCCATCCATTCATTCATGTCATTCCAAAACTGTACTGAGGGCTCTTAAATGCTGAGAACTTAAGTTATGCACTATTTTAGTTTTTGGGAAATAAATCTTAGCACAAATACTTAGAAATTTTTAAAAATTTTAAAAATGAAAAGCTTTTATGGAGTTATATACCAAGTTATAAACAATTTATAGTTTGTTCACAGCACAAGTTGTTTAAAAACTTTTAATCTGAAAATACACCCAATAGAATACTATAGTGATATTTTTAATTTAAATGTCACATACCTTCATTGTAGTATTCACAATCAAGTGCTAAAAGAAAAAAAGAATAAATAATAAACTACATAAGAAGCTAATCATTTATCTGAATGTAGGCTAGATATGGCCACGTATTTGTCAATAACTATGTGAAAGAATATAGAAGGGTATTACTTAGGAACTTTTTCTGAGAAAAAGAGATTCTTTAAGTGACGTGGTATAATTAATTAAATTTCATATAATTGTTTTAAGGTAGGAAAATGTACCTGCCAATTTAGAAAGGTCAACTGAAAGTGTTCAAATTGTAAGTTTTTTCAGATGTTTTACCACCAACACAACTAAATTAAAAGTTTAAAGAGTCAAATCTTGAAGCAAATTCAAGGTGATTTTTTTAAAACATGTTTATTATCATCAGAACAATGAAACTTCATAGGCATAAAAGAATTAAAGTCATAAACAATTTATCTAAGGGTGGTATATAATTTATATTTCAAATGGTATAATGATAGTAATCAAACACAGAACAAAATATTATCTCATAATTTCTTTTTATAAGTCCTTTTGGTATTCTATAATTTATTATTGCCAAAGGAATATAAAATTTAGTCATTTTGATTTGATTCTATTTCCATGAGTTTTCTGGCAATTATTTCTAAGATAAATCAACAATTAATATGTATTTCTGTATCAGGTCTTTACATAATGATGGTCTAAGTAGGATACTCACAACAAACAGTAGATGATCTCCAATGAATTGATATGCCTTCCTGACAACACTTGTACGCATATGCAGCTATACTAGTACACAGACACTCACAGTCCCCACCAAGATTACAGTTACATGTATCTTCATGACAATTTTTGGCAAAAGAAGTAACATCAATCTGAAAAATGAGGTGAAAGATTACTTAATTTCAATAGATACTGATTAAGATTTAAAGTCAGCCCTCTAAAAGAAAACTATGCGTTTTCAGAATTTGATATTATCAGCTTAACACTGCCATCTAGAGAATTCTCTTTATTTCAAATCTTTTTATTGCCCAAAGGAGAAAGAAATGTATTAGGAAAATGTCACATCAAAGAACTAGCAAAAGAAATAATAAGATTAATAAATACATGTAACTTCAACATCTGCAACATAAAAGATTAATTTTTGGAAGCTTCTCTCATTATTGGTGTATTCACATGGCATTAAAAGAAGGGCATCTTCTGCTTCCAATTACAATTTTATGTAATTTTCTATCTTCCTTCCTTCTTTCCTTTCTTTTTTGTCCCTATTCTAATTGCTATTAATGGTAACAGCAGTCTTTTAAAAAAAAACTTATCCTATTTACTTAATCTATTTATTTTATTTGCATTATAGTTAAGCAGCTGACAAATTTTAATATATTGACAATGTGTTTAAAAAAAAGAACCAAGGGGCCAGGTGCTGTGGCTCATGCCTATAATCCCTGCACTTTCGGAGGATGAGGCAGGTGGATCACTTGAGGTCAGGAGTTTGAGACAAGCCAGGTCAACATGTCTTTACTAAAAATATAAAAAATTATCTGAGCATGGTAGCACATGTCTGTAGTCCCAGCTGTGGGACACTGAGGCAGAATTGCTTGACCCTGAAAGGTGGAGGTTGTAGTAAGCCGACATCAAGTCACTGCCTACACTGTCTCAAAAAAAAAAAAAAAAAAGAAAAGAAAAGAAGAAGCAGGTTTTTGTGTCACTGAGCTGTATTTTGTTTTGTAGGTCAGTTCATGAGTTAATTTTTCTTTTCAAGTGGAATAGAACCAGTAGGCTCTGTGGTTCAGGACTTGACACAATATTACTTGTCAAGCAACTGTGATCCTTAGAAACTCTAAAAAGTCTCAAAAGTAACCCTTTTTTAGACAAGACTTTAGTTTAGCTACATGCCTCTAATATTGCAGTCTTCAAACTTTTCTGTCTCAGAATCCCTTTACACTGTAAAAAAATCACTGAGATCCCCAAAGAGGTTTTGTTTGTGGGATTATATCTACCAATATTTACTCTATTAGACATTTAAAAAATAACAACAATAAACACATTACATGTTAACATGAATAACATGGTTTTAGTGTTATTATCCCAAAAAATAGTGAGAAGAGTGTACTGTTTTGCATTTTTGCAAATCTCTTTAATGTGTGGCTTAATAGCACACAGCTGGATTCTCATATCTGCTTCTTTATCTGGTCTATCATAATGTTTTTGTCTTGTTTGGATCTGGGTTGAAGTAGATGAAGAAAATTCAGTCCCACACATATATTTAGTTGGAAAGGAAGGAGTACTTTAATATCTTTTTCAGATAATTGTGATATTCTCTGATACTATATCAAAACTCAAAAATATTATTTTCTTAAAAGTTCACTGCAATATGAAGTCTAAAACCATATTAATAAACTTTATACTTTGCTGTACTAAAATTGTTTATTTGAATGGATCTTTTACTTCTGCATGATTTTGTAACATCATGCATTAGTCATGTGGAAAATTTATGGACCTGTGCAGATCTTTGAAATGTTGACATATTTAATTATATACAAAAGCTACAAGTCACATTTGTTAATATTATCATCTAGATCATCAAAAAACTCCTTAAGTATAAAAAAACCTCATAAGGTCACAGGAATGGATCTAACTTTTACAAAACTCTAATTTTTCCTTGAAAGTAAATTTTATCAAAGACAACAGACACCATTGGGTGTTTCCTTAAAGCCACAGACTCATTTCACTCATTTTAAGAAAATATCAGCCTGGTGCAGTGGCTCACCCCTGTAATCCCAAGACTTTGGGAGGCCAAGGTGGGCAGATTATGTGAGGTCAGGAGTTCCAGACCAGTCTGGCCAACATGGTAAGACCCAACCTCTACTAAAAATACAAAAATTAGCTGAGCATAGTGGCTAATTTTTGTATTTTCAATAGAGGCTGGGTCTTAACCATGATCATGTAATCCCAGCTACTTGGGAAGCTGAGGCAGGAAAACTGCTTGAACCTGGGAGGCAGAGGTTGTAGTGAGCTGAGCTGAGATCATGCCACTGCACTCCAGCCTGGATGACAGAGTGAGACAAAAAAAAAAAAGAGGAAAAGTAAGACAAGGAAGGAAGGAAGGAAGGAAAGGAGGGAAGGAGGGAGGGAGGGAGGAAGGAAGGAAAAATATCTGTCAAGTACGCCTGTCTGAATGTCTGAATAACCATGTCATTTTATTCTTTGAAATAGAATGGTATTCCAAGAAAAACAACCACCTTAGCTCACAACTCAAACAATCACACAAGTGATTTCCCTCAAGACCTAGCTTTGTATGCAGCAGAAATGTTACTTGATTTTTACCAATACATTGAAATATTGTTTAAACTTCTATTGGGACCTAAAATAATCATGCTAGGAAGGAGTTTTGAAACTGAAAATTCTATATAAGTTACATTCCATCTTAGGATGTGCTTTTAAAACCATTTCAAATGTGCTACAAGCAATACTTTTAAACTATACATTGAGTTGAGAAGAACGGCCATTTGGCAGTGTTCTCTAAAGAAAAATAAACATTTATACTCTTAATCATAAAATGATATATGTAAATAATGTTCCATAAACTAGAACAAATTATTACAAATATGTACAAAGGTACACTGTTAAATTAGATGGAGTGAGGGAGAAAGTAAATCAACTAAATGCACCACTTCTACAGAAAAACAAACTAACACATAAGTCCCCCTGACAATAGTTAGGTGGTAGATGTAAAAAGTATTCATTTACCACATTGCGACAAGAAGAAAAAACATCGCTGTATAAAATGGAGCATTCTTTCTTGGCATAAGGAAATTTGTTTTGATGTGCCTCACAGGGTTTAATTGTTTCATCTGGATTTTCACACTGTTGAAAAAATTTGAGAGAGAAGAGAAGTTTTTAAAGGGATAATTTCTCAAGCGGAGTAACCTACCCGACTTCACTCATTACAATTGCACCTAATATATTCTCATCCTTTTAGATAGGATTTGTGTAAAGCACCTGCTCACATCCAATTCAATGTTAATTGCATATATTATTTTTGAAAGCAACTAAACAGAATAATAAAGTCATGGCAATATTAGAGATAGAGTGGTGATAAATGATTTTTAAATTCTCCTAAACACAGAATTTGCATGCCTTAAAAATTACACGAGCATGATCTCTTTCTTTCATTTTCATCTCCTTCATTTCTGTCACAAATTGTCTGAGAGGTTGTATGTACTCAAGTCACTGCAGACTCAATTCCCATACATGCAGCAGTTTGGCCTCTTCCTCCCCTAATCCACTTCACTGACACTGCCCTGAAAAATATCATCTATGACCTCTTCATTACTAAACATAAAGGCAATTTTTCAGTCTTCCATCTTGCTTGACTTTTGCTGCCTTTGATTCTGTTTAATACTTTACCCTTCTTAAATGTCTCTCCTCATTTGGTTTTAGTGACACAATTTTCTGCTGGGTTTCCTTACATTGGCTGTTGTTCCCTAATTTCTTTCTCCATCCTTTCTTTGCAAAGCTTAATCCTCAAATCCCTATTTTTCTCATTCTGTACACGTGTCCTGGCTTCAACGCCCTGAGTATATTAGTAACTGCAAAATCCCTATGTCCATCCAAGATCTCCTTCCTGAACTTCAAAACTGGACATTTCCACCTAAATATCTCTGTCCTTCTCTCTCAGCAGATCCTAAGCATCCCTACCTACACCATTGTCCTGCCCCAACTATCCATATTCATTGCCTCCTCTTTGCCCTGCCTCAGGGAGAAACAGCAGCATCCTCCTAGTAAGCCAGGAAAGTCAGAGACTTTCTTGAAACCTCCAAATTCATCCTTCCTAATACAGTCTTTCAGCAGATGCTGACGATTTTTATCGTTAATGCTTCCCAAATTTATACGGTTTTCTATATCTCTACTGACTTAATATTTCTAGCTGGATTATAAGAAGAGCCTCTTGGCTCTTGTATCTTGTAGATCTATACTTTGCACTTCAGCTATTATCTATTTCAAACCTTCCACCATATCCAAAATGAACTTCTTGAAATTCACTTTATGTACCACACTCTCTCCAGACTCTTGACACCTTCTAGGTGGCTGCTCCCTCCTTTCCCTGTTACATTCTTTCCCATAAATTTTACTTTCTTAGTTCCTATAAATCTTACAAGATTCACCTCCAGGGTACCTTCTCCAGGAACCTTTCTTGGACCATCACAATCCCCACTTTGTGTGCACTTCTATCAAAGCAACTGTCTTATCTTACTGTGTTCTAACTCTTAATGTTTCCACCTCTAGACTCTAAATTCCTTAAAGGCAAAGATCGTGATTTATCCATGTTATGTGTCTGTATGTAATGGAAAACATTAAGTGCTAAATAAAAATTAGTGAATTTTTTTTTTTGAGATGGAGTTTCACTCTTTGTTGCCCAGGCTGGAGTGCAGTGGCGCAATCTTGGCTCACTGCAACCTCCACCTCACGGGTTCAAGTGATTCTCCTGTCTCAGCCTCCCAAGTAGCTGGGATCACAGGCGCCTGCTATGACGCCCAGCTAATTTTTGTATTTTTAGTAGAGACAGGGTTTCACCATGTTGGCCAGGCTGGTCTCAAACTCCTGCCCTCAGGTGATCTGCCCATCTTGGCCTCCCAAAGTGCTGGGATTACAGGCGTCAGCCACTGTGCCCAGCCATAAATTTTTTTTAAATGATATGACTTTTAGATTTGTCATCAGGTATGAATAAAAAACTCATTTTGAGGGGGTGTAAAATTATTTGACTACTCCAAATATTTAAGTACCACTAGAAATTAGTTACATCTTAATTCATTTGCAGATAGAAAAAATGTAAAATGATTTTTTCAAAAACGTCTAAAGGTAACAAAATATAAGATTGCCACAATTAAAGGAATTTTGTCTCTCTCAATATAGTAGATATTTTAGATATTCAAAAGTACAATTTTGTACTCTTAAGCTTAGACCACACTCAAATATCACTGAATGGAATAAATGTTTTACCCTATACCCACTTTATTCTTTAAAGAGATTTAGATATATGAGTAAATTAGGCAAAATACAGAAGTAACTAACCAAATGGTAACCAATCAGGAAACTGTGGTTTCAAACACTCCTATCAATTAAAAAGAACAATAGGCTAAAAAGAAAGTAGAACAAAGAATAGAATCAATTTCCAATTAGACACTGTTTTCTGAGTTAGCTCAGCATTTTTCAAAATGTGTTTCATATAACACTATTTCCTTGAGAATTAATAAATAAAATATAGATTCTGCCAGTAAGTTTGGAAAATCCTTCAAACATGTCTCTCCTTTATAGGCTTATAATGCCTCAAGAAACCCTTTAAAAGATAAATATGTCAAAATCAATTTATCTAACTGCCACCAAAGGCAGTTGACCACAACCCACACACACACACATACACACACACACACATCCCCCTTCATTTCATGTAATACTAATAACATGACTGTTAAGAAATTCTGTCTTCATTTATTTATTTCTTTGAACTGGCAAAAGTTCCATCATCCTTTAAAATGCAGATACATTGATAAGGCAATTTGCTATGGTAAGGAAAACGAGGGAGATGAGATGAATTTGAATGTCACCTCTGCTACTTGCTGGCCATATAATATTAGACAAGGCCTTTAACCTCCCTGATCCTCAATTTCTTCATCTATAATAAGGAGACAACATCCTTTATATCATAAGGTTATCAGAAAAATCACATGAGAAGATAAATATGAAAGTTTATCAGCTATAAATTACTATGAAAATAGTATGTAAAATAATATTACCTAAATAACAATAAAATGTTCTAGTGAAAAAATATTCTTAAAAATTTTTGTTGACTTCTAAAATACATTTCTGCAACTTACCTGTCCTAATGCCCAACTATCTCCAAATACCTGAGCATTTCTCACTTCCAAGTTATTAGATGTGGTCATATCATTTGAAGTACATTTATCAAAGTTTCCACACAATCCTGATAGCTTGTTCTAAAGTAAGAGAAAATCACCAGGAAATATTCTATAATCACTGTAATATTTAAAGACTCATATTCATTAAAACTTTTGAGACATCTCAAATATACATTTAAGAATTTTTACAGCAATCATTTTTAAAAATTAACTTGAACAAAGTGGATTTTCTCATGCCAATTTAATTATATTTGGTGATTATTTTAAATTTACAGAAATATTTTACCCAATTTCAAATCCTCTTTATCCACACTTACCAGTATCTTAGCATTAATACAACTAATAACAAAAATAACTTGGAAAAGTATAATTCAAATAATACAGCACATATGAAAGTGTATGTGTATACAAATGTATATGTGTGTTTATACATAATTCATGTGTATATATATAACTCATAATTATATATATTCCCATCCTTTTTGGAAACAAGGATATAGAATGAAGAATGGCAGATATATTCCCTACTTACTGGAATATATCATATTGTCTACTTGTTGAAAACAAGTTAACCATTTGTTTTTCCACATCCCCTTCCTGATGCCTCAGCTTTAGGATAACTACTGTTAGTAGTGGCCACTGTCTTTGAACAGATGTGATTTCTGAAAACAGAGGCCTCATGGAAATAAGTGGCTATAGCAGATGTAATTCTATGATTCTTGTCTGCTTTGCCAGAGACATAGGCAGCCTACTTCACCATTAAGGGATGCATTCTATTCTTCAGTATTGAAGAGAGCGTTCAGCATGTTTAAATTCAAGGTTTTAAGGAGTAATTCTACTGCTTTTAGGAAATATCACTGTAAGTTCTCCTCCTTCATCTGCTAGTAAAATATATTCTTATTCCTGTTGGAAACAATGATATAGGATGAACAACAGAGAATATTAGTTGAAGAAAGACAACAATGACTAAGAGTTATTTCAGATTCATCAAAGACATACAAGATGCTACCACACCTAAGAGTAGCTCTTTGGGCTTTATTCCTCTTAACAATGAAAGACTATAACTTTAATATACAATCATATCTTACATTTACAACATATCAAAATCTTTTTTAAATGTATCTTTCCTGTATTTTTGAGAAGATATTGTTGCCATTCCAATTTTTCTCTAATTTCACAAAAATCATATCCATGAGTCTCAGTCTCAATTTCAGACAAACTAGAGTTTAAAAAATACATCAATATTTTGAAAACAACTTTACTATATGAATTTAAAATATTCAAATAAATATTCAAAATATTTAATCGAATTTTAAATATTTTAAATAGTAAACTACTTAACATTATTTAATAAAAATATGCAACAGGGAATAGTATATAAAATAATTTAAAATATAAATTGCCAAAAATTGTAAACAACTCAGATTGGATATTCAACCACGAATGGATGAATAAACTGTGCAGTACATCCATACAACAGAATACTACTCAGCAGTATAAAATTCATACAACAACTTATATGAATCTTAAATATACTTTGCCAAGTCAAAGAAGCCAGACCCAAAAGATTACAGATTGTACAATTCCATTTATATGATATCTGACAAAGGCAAAACCATAGCAGTGGAAAATACAATCAGTGGTTGACTGAGGTTAGAAGGTGAAGATAGGGGTTGACAATAAAGAAGCAATATGAAGTAAATTTGCAGGTTCATAGGTATGTTCTATGCAGAACAGTTGTGGTGGATACAAGACTCCACGTATAATATGGTTTGGCTCTGTGCCCCCACCCAAATCTCATCTCAAATTACAATCCCCACACGTTGAGGGAAGGATGTGGTGAGAGGTGACTGAATTATGGGGGTGGTTTCCCCCAAGCAGTTCTTGTGATAGTGAGGGAGTTCTCACAAGACTTGATGGTTTAAAAGTGTGGCATTTCCTTCTCACTTTCCCTCTTTCCTGCCACCTTGTGAAGAAGGTGCTTGCTTTCCCTTTGCCTTCCACCATGATTGTAAGTTCCCTGAGGTCTCCCCAGTTATGCAGAACTGTGAGTCAATTAAACCTCTTTTCTTGATAAATTACTCAGTGTCAGGTAGTTCTTTATAGCAGTGTGAAAATGTACTAACACAATGCATTTGTCAAAATTCGTAGACCTGGACACAATAAGAGTAAATTTTTTTACATTTAAAAAATAATTTTACTGCATGTAAACTTAAAAAGAATATCCAGAATATGGAGGAAAACGTGGAAAGCAAATTGTAAGAATGGAATCTAGTTGCATTATGAACAGATCACATAATCAAGCTGAAGAAAGAGAGAAGAAAGCTGGCCTGTGTACCTTGGAAAACTGGATACTACAAGGTTAAAGTCAAAAAGAACTTTACACAAATGCTGTACTTAGTTGGTAAAGTTATTTTTCACAAGGGTATGAGTTAGTAATTCTGAAAATATAATCTACTTCTTAAAGGAAAACATTAATCATTTTATTTTCATCAAACATCAAAAAGTAAATGTTACTTTATTCATTGCATCTCATCTGGAGCTTAGGTTGACTTACCTTCCACTGTGGCCCAACTTTGATATGAATAGTTGTCTTCCTATCCCAAAGAATAGTGATATCTTTCTCTGGAAAGTACACTACTGTATAGTAACCAGCCTTCCAAAGCTGGTAGGTAGGTTTGTTTTCCAGAAAAAAACCTGATGGTTTCTTTAAAAAATATATAGAAAAAAACAAAATGAGTAGTATGTTCTCTAATCAAAATACATCAAATTAATTTAGTTAATATTTACCAACAACTATCTATGTACTAATATTGTTATTTGGTCATGTATTTTCTGAATTCTGTAAGAAAGGACAAAACAATTGCACAAAATAGGAAATACATAAAAATTGATAACAAGACAAAAACTAGCAGATGAACTCCACATAGAAATGGGCAAAGGGAAAAGGTATTTCAGTTACATGTGAGGAAGAGCAAAACAAGGGAATAGACACAGAATACATTAAGTGATATCCCTGCCAAATTGGAAATTCTACATCTGTGATGAATAAATATGACAGAATGAGAAAAGGTATGGCCTTGTCTGCAAAAGAGAGAAATTTGGTCCTGCTCATGTTTCTGAGGAGTTAATGAGAGCATGGAAATAGTCTACTGACTTCATTAAATATTTACTGAAAATCAGAATTATTAAGTTTGGTAGGAGACATTGCCTTCCCAATGCAGACAAGAAGCTGTGAAGTGCTTCCTTTAAGTGAAAAGGTGAAAGTTCTCCACTTAATGAGAAAGAAAAAAAATTGCATGCTGAAGTTTCTAAGCATACAATTTCTAAGATCTATGGTAAGAATGAATCTTCTACCTGTGAAATTGTGAAGAAGGAAAAAAAATTCATGCTAGTTTTGCTGCTGCACATTAAACTGCAAAATTGACAGCCACAGTACATGGTAAGTGCTTAGTTAAGATGGAAAAGGCATTAAATTTGTTGGTAGAAGACATGAACAGAAACGTGTTCTGATCAATGGCAACTTGGTCTGCTACTATCTATGGTTTCAGGCATCCACTGGAGATCTTGGAACCTAATGCTCATAGATAAGGGGGAACTACTATATGTGTGTAGTGGGGTGGGAAGGGTTGAATTACCATCAGAGGGACTCAGGAAGGCTTCTTGCAAGGGGTGGGTGTGAACTGATCTGCAAGAGATTATGCACAGCAAGGTATAGGGGGTTGGAAATGAGAATGGAGAAGAAATCCTTTCAAACAAAAGAAATGGCTTGAATCAAGACATGGGGACAAGAAAGTCAAAGATTTATTCAGAACTAAGGAGAGTACCAAAAGGTTAGAGCATGAATTACATGATGGATCATAGCCTGAGACATTTTGCAACCAAGTGACCCATACAGAGTAATTATCACATGTGCAAAATGTAGTCAATAAAAGCTTTCAAACAGGGAAGTGGCAGACCATGGTTCATCTATTAAAAGAAGATAATTAGACAGATCAACGAGATAGAAAATTAACAAGGATATCCAGGACTTGAACTCAGACCTGGAACAAGTAAACTTAACAAATATTTACAGAACTCTCCACCCCAAATCCACAAAACATACATTTTTCTCAGTATCACAT
>CAUYLG010009868.1:0-25288 GCA_963573385.1 Cacajao melanocephalus
GACCTGAATGGCTCCTCCGTTGGGTAGCTCCCAGTTTGTGGGCAACAGAAATTCGTCTGAAATTGCGGTGTCCACACGCTCTCTGTGCTTTCATTGGGAGCTACAATCCTAAGCTGTTGTTAATCGCCATCTTGGATCTCTCTCCACCCGGTGATGAAGTTTTTTCTGTTTCTTAGTTTTCCTTTGGCGGATGCCCCTTCCCCACAGTGCTGGACCTTCCTGGTTCAGCTGTGATTGCTGTGAAACTCTCAGTCCTCAGCATTTCCAATTGCTGTTCTCCTTGTGGGGATGGGACCAGCAGAGCCTGACGGAAAGGGCACCCAGTTCCATCCACTCCACCCCTAGAAGCGCCGTGCTGGGGCGCCGGCAAAACAGCCGCGCCAGCCAAAAAATTCGTGCTGGCGGCCCGTGTGGCTCCTCTACTGGGAATCTCTCGGTCTGTGGGCAACAAAAATTTGTCTGAAAGTGCAGCATCCACTCGCTCTCTGCACTTTCACTGGGAGCTACAATCCTGAGCTGTTGTTAATCAGCCATCTTGGATCTCTCCGTCTTATGCATTTTATATTCTTATTGAGATGTCAGGAAGGTGAAATTTAAGTTGGCTGACTATGTGCAACCTGGAGACAAACCTCAACAGGCCCAGAAGCAGCTCACAGTTTGTCGGGGAGATAAGACCTAGACCTAAATGAACATATGGTTTCTTATGTTAACAGCTAACTTACGAGTTGGTGTGTTGCTGAAATGTGACTACCAAAGACTTTATGTGTCCTAGCTTTAGTCACTTACTCTAATTTTTTCCTTTCAGAGCTTAGTGAACGTAATTGAATACTTTTTCGACATTTGTTGTTACAAAAACAAAGGACCAACTTATGTTTTATGAACATGTCAACAATTATTTCTGCCAGCCCTAAGTATGTAATGTAGCCTCACAGAGAAAAGGGAAGAGAAATTGAAGGCACTGATAATACCCCCATTTGCACACGATTTAGGCAGTCATGGGGTTTTCCTCAATGCAGTTAGCAATAGGCCAAAGAGAAGTATACCTATAACTAACAAAAATCAAATTCCTAAAGATGAATAAACTATTTTGCTTGGATCAAGGATTTCTTCTTTTTCTTATACTCTTACCAACGCAATTTAAACATTAAAATTCTTGCCACTGAATCTGTATCAAACTCTAGCAGAGCCAAGGCAACTTGTGAGTTTCTTTTTTTCGTTTTTGTTTTCTTTTTCTTTTTCTTTCTTTCTTTCTTTCTTTTTTTTTTTTTTTTTTTTTGAGACAGAATTTTTCTCTTGTTGCCCAGGCTAGAGTGCAATGGCATGACCTCAGCTCACTGCAACCTCCATATCCAGGGTTCAAGTGATTCTCCTGCCTCAGCCTCTCAAGTAGCTGGGATAACAGGTGTTCGCTATCATGTCTGGCTAATTTTTTGTATTTTTAGTAGAGATGGGGCTTTACCATGTTGGCCAGGCTGGTCTAGAACTCCTGAACTTAATGAGATCCACCCACTTCGGCCTCCCAAGGTGCTGGGATTATAGTAGTGAGCCACTGCACCAGGCCTTGAGGATGTTTTCTGTTATCTATTTACCCTGAAGATGTTATAAAAGGACAAATTTTAAATCTTTATCATGTGAACTCCTGGCCCCAAAGAAATTTTCCTTCATTGTTGTAGCAGAGAGCAATGTGGATAAGTGTCATGGGAGTTCCAAGAAAAAAGCTATAACTTCTATTGGGGACACAGAAAGTGTGAAAATGTTGACAACGAGCTTTCTGGAGGAAGCAGAACCTACTCTACAGGGTTGCAAGGTCGGTCCAATTAATGTTTAATTACCTGAAAAAGGTATTTCATGGCCAAGAACTTGAATTAGAATTAAGCTGACTGGATTGAACAACAATTTTGATACTCACTAAGAAAGTGACCCTGGCAAAGTACTTTAACTTTCTGCATGTCCTTTAAAGTAGTGCTACTCACATGAAGTCTCCATGAAAAATGCATATATCACTTTATGTGAATTATCTGGAACCTAGTGTTTAGCACATGGCAAGTGTTCCCCACATGTTACTCAAATTTTCAAAGTGCTAAATAGATGTGGAGTGGCATTGCAAAATTGTTTCTTTTAAATCTTGAGACACCTGGGAATTTAATATTTCCTTTAACATTTTTGAAGATTTTGACAGGTTTTCTAAAATGTTACGTAGAAAAATAAAATTTTTACAAAGGCCTAATTTAATTTACAAACTAAAAGGAAAGAAGAAAAATTGTTTCTATCTGCCATGAACATATGAAGAAGTTACAGTAATAAAAAGTAGTACATTTAAATGAGGATGGACAGACTAGAGTGAAAAAATGTAAAGATTCTTGATAAAAGAGTATAAAGATCTTAAATCCTGACCCATTTATAAGTAGCAACTTAGTATATGATGAAGATAGTCCTACAAACTAGTAAGGAAAGGACAAATTATTTAATAGATGGTGCTGGGAGAACTGAATTACTATCTGGGGAAAAATAATGTTAAAACTCTGCCTTATTGAGGATGGATTGGCAGCTCATTTATAAATGAAAAAAAATACCACCAAACCAATAGGTTCCAACATCAGACAATTATAATCCTGTGGTAAAGAGATTTTGCTAAACGGGACCCAAGATTGATAAACTATAAGGTTTTGAGAAAATTACAGATTTTTAAATATCAGAAGAATCTATTTTTATTCAAATGGACACCACACACACAAGGCTAGCACGAACCATATTTTAGCATATAGTATTTGCAATGGTGAAATATGATAATCCAACATCAATCTTACAGGAGGAATGATGCCAGCAAGATGATGGACTAGGCAGTTCCAACACTCATCTCCCTCTAAAACACAAACAAAAAAACAACAAGTAAAGAAATAAATATCAATGAAAATAACTGTGGAAGAACTCCAGAGTAAAGCAAAAGTAGTAGAAACTTAGTGCAGCATAGAAACTAAGGATGACGCCATACAAAGAGATAGAACACACTTTGCCTGAACCACCTCATCCCCCAGCACAAGCAGCATGGACCTAAAAGGGATCCCTTCAGAAGGATCTTTCCCCCTGGGAAAAAGGTGAGCAGGAGGAACCCAGTCCTCACCACTGACAAAATACCTGGAGCCTTCACTATCGGGGACCTCCACAGTTTTTGTCAATGCTAAGCCCAACTGAGAAGGCTACCCAGGTGGAGTCCACACTGTCCACTTGTTCCAGAGAAGGAGAGAATGCTGTGCCCCACTCCCTATAATAAGAGTTGCTGTGGGGCCTCACCATCGAAAGTACCAGTTGCTTTTGTGTTGCACCTTTACCTGAGTAGCCACTCCACCTCACCATTTCTGAGTCCTTGTTACCACTGAACTCCATTGCCTGGGGCTTGGGATGCCACACTTTCTCACCATCTTTGAGTCTGAGTTACTGGTTCAAGCTGCTGCCAAAAAGCCATATGCCTAAGGCTCAAGTTATTGCTGCATCCTACATCTTGGGGCCAGGGTTTTGCTGTGGGACAACATTTTTGACATCTTGCTGCCAGGGTATTCTGCACCCCAGGAATTAAGCTGATGTGGTACTCCATCTTTCCAAGGATGTTTAGCATTCAAGCCACAGCTACAGCCTATTTCTACAGCCCAAATTTCTGGGGCATGACACAGAGTCATACACCCTACCTCTCTGGGTGATCTGTGGAGACCCATCCCTCAATGAGTACACCTGCTCACAAAAAATGCATGTGTTACAGTATTTCCTTAAGTCCCTGAGCCCAGATGCACAGGCACTCTGAAAGCTTTTGTCCTGGAGCTTCATAGAGTCTACACTGCTGCTTCCCACACTAAACCAGAGTTACTGCATTACACCCAATCAGTGTCCTTGCAATCACCAGGAGGTAAGAGTCTTTTCCCACCAAAGCCTGCCTGTAAGGTCTGAAAAAAAACTACTCCATTAAATGCACAAACATAAACACAAGAGCACAGGAAACATGAAAAAACAAGAGAATATGATACCACCAAAACAACAATAATTGTCAGTAATTATCCAGTAAATATAAACATAAAGAAATGGAGATCTATGAATTTTATAAAAGAAATTCAAAATAATTATGTTAAGCAAACTCAGCAAGATGCAAGAAAATGCAGATAGACAATTCAACCAAATAAGAAAAGCAATGCATGAAGAAAATTAGAAATTCAGCAAAAAGAAATCATGAAAAAGGACCAAGAAAAAAATCCTGGAATTGAAGAATGAATGAATAAAATAAAGAATGTAATAGCAAGCTTCAACAGCAGGCTTCAAAGGAAAAAATCTGAAAATATGAATACAAGTCTTTTATAATTATGCAGTCAGAGGAGGTAAAAAAGAAGGAAAGGAATGAAGAAAGCATATGGGACTTATGGGACACAAGCAAACCAATATATAAATTATGAAAATACATAGAAATTAAATACATTGTTGATAGTCAGTGCGTCAAAGATGAAATCAAAAGGGAATTAAAAATATTTTGAGGCAAACAATAATGGAAACACAACATATCACAATTTATAGAATGCAACAAAAGCAGTTATAAGAGGGAAGCTTATAGTGATAAACATCCATATTAAGAAAAATGAAAGATTGCAAATAAATAACCTAACTTTGTAGTTTAAGAAACTGGATAAAATTATGCCTAAAGTTAGCAGAATGAAGGAAATACCAACAATCAGAGCATAAATAAAACAGATGAAGGAACACAGAGCAAAAGGGCCGAAGAGAACCCTCCAGTGATTGCACCCTCTGCTGGAACACCAAATTGAACAAGTATTCATGCAGGAAAGCACCTCTGTAAGAATTAAAAGTCAGGTGAGTGATCACAGTACCTGATTTTAACATCATGTCAAGAAAAGAGGCACTAAGGAGAATAGAAAAGACATTTTTGAATTGTCAACATCAGCACTCCCTCATCCTCTGGCAATAGCCACATGGCATGGAGAGAGAATCTATGTGCTTGAGAGAGGGAGAGCACAGTGATGATTGTGGGACTTTGGACTGGAACTAGATGTTGCCTGTCACGAGGAAAGCTATACTGGGGAGAGTTCAGCTGGTACCCACAGAGGTAGCATTTAGACCAGCCCTAGCCAGAGGGAAAATGTCCAGCCCAGCAGTCAGAACCTGAGTTCTGGCTAACTGCACTACCATGGGCTAAAGCAATCTGGGGTCCTAAATATACTTGAAAGGCAACCTAAGCCACAACGACTGAAATTCCTGGGCAAACCCTAGCACTTTGCTGGACTCAGAGCCAGTAGGCGTGGAGTGTATGAGACCTAGTGAGGTACCAGCTAAGGTGGCCAAGAAAATGCTTATGCCATCGTTCCCACAACCTGAGGCAGTGTGGCTCACAGCTCTGGGAAAGACTTCTTTTCTGCTGGAGGAGAGGGAAGAATAAAGAAGACTTTTTCTTGCAATGTGGATACCAGCTCAGCCACAGTAGACTAGGACACCAGTCAGAGTCCTATGTACCACATTAAAGGATCTAGCTCCTAGATGACATTTCTAGATACATCCTAAGCCAGAACTGAACCTACTTTCTTGACAGGAAGGACACAGCGCAGGATTTACCACCACTGACTAAAAAGCTCTTTGGCCTTAAATAAACATCAGCAGTAGCCAGATGGTATTTGCCATGGGCTTTGGGTGAGGCTCAATGCCATGTGCTGGCTTCAGCATGACTCAGCACATTTTCAGCTGTAGTGGCCATAGAGAGAGACTTTTTCTCCTTGAGGAATGCAGAGGAAAGGTTGGGAGGAACTTTGTTTTATAGCTTGTGTGCCAGCTCAACTGCAGTAGAATAAATAGATTTATAAGGTTCCTGACTTCAGGCCCTGCCTCCCAAACTGGGAGAAGAGCTCACCACCCAAAAGGGAAGGACACCAATCTGGCTGGATTTGCCACCCGCTGAGCAAAGAACCCTTAGGCCTTGAGAGAACATTAGCAGTAGCCAGGCAGTGGTCACAACAGACCTTGGGTGAGACCCAGTACTATACTGGCTTCAGGTCTGACGCAGCCCAGTTTCAGTGGTTGTGACTACAAGGGTGCTTATGTTACCCGTCCTCCGGCTCCAGAGAGCTCAGCATGGAGACAGAGACTTTGTTTGTTTGAGACAAAGTAAGAGAAGAGAAATAAGAGTCTCTGCCTGGTAATCCAGGGAACTCTCCCAGACCACCAAGGTAGTACCTCTACAAGTTGACAGAAGTTACAGTGTTACTGGGCTTGAAGTGCCCTCTAATGCAGAAAGGGCTCCAGTGATCAAAGTATTAGATCACAATACTCAGTTCCCTTTGAATACTTAGAAAACCTTCCCAAGGATGAGTAGCAACGTGCACAGATGTGAATATTACAATCAATACCTAATTCTTCAATGCCCAGACATTGATGAACATCCACAAGCATCAAGATCATTCAGAAAAACATAACCTCACCAAACAAACTAAATAAGTCACCAGTGACCAATCTTGGAATTACAGAGATATGAGTCCTTCCAGACTGAGAATTCAAAATAACCATTTTGAGAAAGCTCAACAAAATTCACTATAACAGAAGGAATTTTGGATTCTATCAAACAAATTTAACAAAGAAATCGGAATGATTTCAAAAAATCAAGCAGAAATTCTGGAGTTGAAAAATTAAATTGACATACTGAAGAATGCTTCAGCGTCTTTCAACAGCATAATTGATTAAGAAGAAAGAATTAGTGAGCTTGAAGACAGGCTATTTGAAAATACACAGTCAGAAGAGATGAAAGGAAAAAGATTACAAAAGAATAAAGCATGCCTACAAGAACCAGAAAACAGCCTCAAAAGAGAAAATCTAAAGGTTGTTGCCTTAAAGAAGAGGTGGAGAGAGATTTTGATAGAAAGTTTATTCAAAAGGATAATAACAGGTAACTTCCCAAACCTAGAGAAATACAACAATATTCAAGCACAAGAAAGTTGTAGAACACCAAGCAGATTTAATCCAAATAAGACTACTTAAGACATTTAATAATCAAACTCCCAAAGGTAAAGAGTTTGGGTGTTAAAGATAAAGAAAAAAACCCTAAATCCTAAAATCGACAAGAGAAAAGAAACAAATAGCACAAAAAGGAACTTTAATGCATTTGGCAGCAGACTTCTGAAGCTGAGAGCAGCATGACATATTTAAAGTGCTGAAGGGAAAAAGATCTTTTGTTCTAGAACAGTGTATCCAGCAAAAATACCCTTTAAACATGAAGGAGAAATAAAGTCTTTCCCAGACAAACCAGAGCTGAGGGATTTTTCCAACAACAGATCTGTCCTATAAGAAATGCTAAAGAGAGTTCTTTAACCTTGAAAGTAAAGAATATTAATATGCAATAAGTTATCATCTGAAGGTACAAAACTTATGGGTACTAGTAAGAACATAAACAGAATATTATAACACTGCAATTGTATGTAAACTACTCATATCTTGAGTAGAAAGAGTAAAAGATGAACCTATCAAAAATAATAACTACCACAACTTTTCAAGACAGAAAGTATAACATGTAAATACAAACAACAAATAGTTTAAAAGCTGTGAGGATGGAGTTAAAGTGTAGAGTTCTTATTAGTTTTCTCTTGTTTGTTAGTTTGCATTTGCAGTCATTGTTATCATCTGTTTAAAATAATAGGTTATAAGATGTTATTTGCACACCTCGTGATAACCTCAAATAAAAAACCTATGACAGATACACAAAAAATATAAAGCAAGTAATTAAAACATATCACCAGAGAAAATCACCTATACAGGAAGGAAGGAAGGAAAAGAAGACCACAAAACAGCCAGAAAACAAATATAATGGCAGTAGTAAATCCTTACTTATCAATAATAACATTGAATGTAAATGAACTTGTCTTCCCTTTTTTTTTTTTTTTTTTCTTTGAGATGGAATCTGGCTCTGTTGCCCAGACTGGAGTGCAGTGGTGCCATTTTGGCTCACTGCAACCTCCTCCACCTCCCAGGCTGAAGCAATTCTCCTGCCTTCCTGAGAAACTGGGATTAAAGGCACCTGCCACCATGCCTGGCTACCTTTTGTATTTTTAGTAGAGATGGGGATTTCACCAAATTGGCCAGGCTGGTCTCAAACTCCTGACCTCAAGTGATCCACCTGCCTCGACCTCCCAAAGTACTGGGATTACAGGGGAACCACCATGCCCGGTTGGACTTGTCTTTCCAATCAAAAGATATAGTGTGGCTGAATACAAATAGAGACCAGGAAAACAATAAAAAGGATTAATAAAATTGATTTGTTTTTTGAAAAGATTAAAAAAATGGACAACCCTTTAATAGGTTTAGAATAAAAGAAGACTTAAGTAATTAAAATCCGAAATTAGAGGCCTTGCCACTGATAACACAGAAATACAAAAGATTATAAGGAATTACAATAAAAAAAAGTATATGCTAACAAATTGGATAACTTTGAAGAAATGGAAAAATTTCTAGAAACTTCCAACCTACAAGGCAATCATGAACCAACAGAAAATATGAAGAGACCAGTAATAGTAAAGAAGATTAAACCAGTAATCAAAAAATTTGTCTACAAATAAAAGCCCAGAACCACATGACTTCACGGGTGAATTTATACCAAACATTTAAAAAATAATTACTACCAATCCTTCTGTCCAGCTGAACCTGTGCAGGAGTTGCCCCAGAAGTGGGTGGAGAAGTCCCCACAAAGAACTGTCCCAAACCATCCCATGATAGAGTTTGCTGGGATCACAAAGAAAGAATCACTAAATGCCAGAGGGATCAGCCCAGAGTATTTATTAAAGGAACTTATGTACAAAGGGGGCTACAACATGTCCTTTTGATGGACAGTGAGACAGAGAATGCTCTCTCTTAAGTATGTCTTCAACAAGGAAGACCACTTACGAAGTTTATTTGAGGCTTTATGGAATTTGGCTGCGGAGGCAAGGTTAACTTCTATGTGTTTAGCAACATGGTTGATCTTTCAGTGTTTAAAGCAAAAATTTAAACAAGATTATCAGTGTCTTGGAATTTTCAAGGCCCCAGCTTTGGTTGAATCCATAGGGGAAAATATGCAGCTGGCTTAAGGCTGTATTTCTCACACAGTATAGTGAAAAATGTGTAGGAACTAGGGGATCCTATACTTTCTCAAAATCAAAAACAAGAGGAGGAGTCATTTTCAAACTAATTTTATGAGGCCAGCATTACTCTGATACCAAAGCCAGACAAGAATACTACATGAAAACTACGAGCTGAACATAGATGTGAAAATTTGTAACAAAATGCTAGCAAATCAAATACAACTGCACATTAAAAGGATTATTCACCATAACCAAGTAGAATTTATCTCTGGGATGCATGGATAGTCAACCTACACAAATCAATAAGTGTGATACATTATATTAACAGAATAAAAGAAAAAAGATCATATGATCATCTCAATCAGTGGAGAAAAAGCATTACATAAAATTCAACATCATTTTATAATAAAAACTCTCAACAAATTAGTTATAGAAGGAATTATCCTCAACAAAATAATGGCCATATATGACAGGTTCACAGGTAACATTATATTCAGTGATTAAAATACTGAAATCTTTTTATGTAAAATCAGGAACAAGACAACGATGCCTACTCTGACAATTTCTATTCAGCATAGTACTGGAAGTTCTAGCCACAGCTTTTAGGCAAGAAAAAGTGATAAGAGTTGCCCAAACAAGAGAGGAAAAAAATAAAATAGTCTCTGCAGATGACAGGATTCTTGGGGTCTTGCTCTGTTGCCCTGGCAGGAATGTAGTGGTACAATCTTGGCTCATGGCAGCCTTGAACTCCTGGGCTCAAGAAATCCTCCCTTCTCAGTCTGCTGAATAGGTGAGACTACAGGCATGTGCCACCATGCCTAGCTAAATTTTGTACTTTTTTTTGTAGAAACAAGGTCTCGCTATCATGACCAGGCTGGTCTCAAACTCTTGGCCTCAAGTGATCCTTCCACCTTGGCCACCCAAAATGCTGAAATTATAGGCAAGAGCCCCTGTACCTGGCCATGACATAATCTTTTATTAAGAAAACCATAAATACACATGAAAAAAACTGTTACAACTAATGAATACAGTAAAGTTGTAAGATACTAAATAAACATAGAAAATCATTTGTGCTTCTATGTGCTAGGAATGATGTGTCTGAAACTAAATTAAGACAGTTACATTTATAGTAGCATAAAAAGAATAAAATACTTAGAAATTAATTTAGGAGGTGAGAGATCTATAGACTGAAAGTTATGAAGTATTGATGAAACAACTTGAAGACACAAATAAATGGAAAGATTATGGACTATGTTTATGGATGGGAAGAATTAATATTGTTAAACTTTCCAAAATACCCAAAAGAATCTGCAGATTCAATGCAATTTCTATCAAAATTTCAATGATTTTTTTATGTAAGTAGAAAAAGAATCCTAAATTTATATGTTCCCAAAACAAATCCCAATACCTAAAGCAATCTTTACAAAGATGAACAAAGCTGGAGGCATCACATTTCCTGATTTCAAAGTATATTAAGTTATAGTAATCAAAGTAGTGTAGTGCTAGCATAAAAGCAGACACATGGTCCAATGGAACAGAACAGAGAGCCTGGAAATAAACTTCAACTTATAAAGTCAACTAATCTTTGAAAAGATGCCAAAAATACACAGTGGGGAAAGCACAGTCTCTTCAATAAGTGATGCTGGGAAAACTAAATGTCCACATGCAGAAGAATCAAATTGGATCTTTCTCTTATACCATACACAAAAATAAACTCAAAATGAATTAAATACTTAAATATAAGACCTAAAGTCATAAAAATCTTAGAAGAAAACAAGGATCTTGGCATTAATCTTGTCAACTGTATGAATATGACTTTGAAAGCAAAGGCAATTGAAGCAAAAACAGACAAATGGGACTACATCAATTTACAAGTTTCTGTACAGCAAAGGAAATAAGAAAACGAAAAGGCAACTTCTGGAATGGAAGAAAATATTTGACAATTTTCTATTTAATAGAGGGTTAATATATAAAATATATAAGGAATTCATACAACTCAACAGCAACAAATCAAGCAACCCAATTATATTAATAAAATGGGCAAAGGATGCGAACAGCCAGTATGTTTTTTTTTTAAACACATACAAATGGCCAATAAGAATACACAAAGATGTTCAACTTCACTAATCATTGGAGAATTAGAAACCAAAACAATAAGATATCATCTTGCACATGTTAGAAAGGGATTTTTAAAAGTCATATACTAAAAGTGTTGGAGAGGAAGTGGTGAAAAGGGAACCTTCGCACACTGTTGGTAGAATTTTTAATTAGTCAAACCACTATGAAAGACAGCCTGGAGGTCCCTCACAAAACTGAAAATATAACTACTATATAATCAACCATTTCCACTTCTGATTAGATGTCCAAAGTACTGGTATCTCAAAGAGATATCTTCACTCCTGTGTTCATTGCAGCCTTATTTACGGTAGCCAAGTCATAGAAATGGCCTAAGTGTCTGTCAGTGGATGAATGAAGAAAATGTGACTGACTCTCTCTCTCATATATATATTTATATTACAGCCATAATAAAAACAAGGAAATCCTGCATGTGTGACAATGTGGATGAACCTATAGTATATTACACTGAGTAAAAAAAGCCAAACACAGAATAGAAATATTGTATAATCTCACTTATGTGGAACTAAAAAAAGTCAAACATTAGAAAAAGAGAGAGAGAATGGAAAGGTGATTGCTGCAGGCTAAGGGGGTGGGGAAATGAGGAATTTTGGTCAAAAGTTATAATATTACACTAGGAAGGTGAATAAGTTCTGAAGATCTAATATACAACATGGTAACTGTAGTTAACAATAATGTTTTATGTCCTTGAAATTTGCTGAGAATAGATATCAAGTGTTCTCACCACACACACACACACACACACACACACAAAAATAAATGATAATTATATGAGGTGATAAATGTAGTAATTGTAATCATTTCACAATGTATACATATATCAAAACATCATACTGTACACCTTAAGAATATACAATGTTTATTCATCATTATATCTCAATAAAAATGGGAAGCATAGTAAATTAATAGAATAATTTATTTTTAAGTTTCTAAAATATACAACTTATAAATATTAAGATTATACTTAAAATAAGTTATAAAATAAGTTATAAAAAGGTAAGCTCACTAGATAAATGGGCGAATAACATCATTATTTTAGAGAAACTAAAACTCAAATGGCTAAATATATAAAATATGCTTAACATAGTTATGAATTTTAAAAATGATATAAAACAATAATGAGATTCTTCTTTATACATATATTCAAAAGTCATGAAATGATGCATTGATAAATGGTGGTACGAATTTGGAGAGTCAAAAACCTTTATGTACCACTGTTGGGGAATGTAACATGAGACAGATGTTTCATAATACTTATCGAAATGATAAACTTATGTTCTTTCACCAAGGATTCCATTCTTGGGTACATTGCTATATCAGTCAGAAAAAACCTGATTATGGTGTAGACAATAACAAAAATACATCGTTTACAACAATAGACACAATTGTGAAAGCTTAAAAATAAACTACATTTATTTTCATTTAAAAAAACAGCTTTTTTTTTTTTTGCAAATTTAAGTTCCTTATAGATGCTGAATGTTAGACTTTTGTCAGATGCATAGTTTTCAAATACCTCCTTTCATTCCTTAGGTTGTCTCTCTACTCTGTCAATAGTTTCTTTTGCTGTGCAGAAGCTCTTAAGTTTAATTCGATTCCATTTGCCAATTTTTGCATTTGCTGTAATTGTTTTTGGTGTCTTTATCATGAAATCTTCACCCATTCCTATGGCCAGGATGGCATTGCTTAGATTGTCTTCTAGGATTTTTTATAGTTTTGGGTTTTACATTTAAGTCTTTAATCCAATTTGAGTTGATTTTTATATATGGTGTAAGGAAGGGGTTCAGTTTCAATCATCTGCATATGGCTAGCCAGTTATCCCAGCCCATTTTATTGAATAGGGAGTCCTTTCCCCATTGCTTGTTTTTGTCAGCTTTGTCAAATATCAGGTGGTTGCAGGTGTGCAGCACTCTTTCTGGGCTCTCTATTCTGTTCCATTGGTCTAAGCGTCTGTTTTTGTGCCAGTACCATGCTATTCTGATTATGGTAGCCCAGTAGCATAGCTTGAAGTCAGGTAATGTGATGCCTCCAGCTTTGTTCTTTTTACTTAGGATTTCTTTGGCTATTTAGGGGTTATTTTTGTTCCATGTGAATTGCAAAATAGCTTTTTCTAGTTCTGTGAAGGCTGTCATTGGTAGTTTGGTAGGAAAAGCATTAAATATATAAATTGCTTTGGGAAATATGGCCATTTTAATCATATTATTTCTATCCATCAGCATGGGATGTTTTTCAATTTGTTTGTGTTATCTCTGATTACTTTCAGCAGTGTTTTGTAATTCTTTTTGTAGAGATCTTTTACCTACCTCAGTTAGCTGTATTCCTAGGTATTTTATTTTTGTGTATGTGGCAATTATGAATGGGATTGTATTTCTGCTTTGGCTCTTGGCTTGGCTGTTGTTGCTGTATAGGAATGCTAGTGATTTCTGTACATTGATTTTGTATGCTGAAATTTTGCTGAAGTTGTTTAAAAGATGAAGGAGCATTTGGCCTGAAACTATGAGGTTTTCTAGATATATAATCATGTAGTCTGCCAACAAGGATAGTTTGACTTCTTCTCTTCCTATTTGGGCGATCCTTAATTCTTTCTCTTGCCTAATGGCTCCGTCCAGGACTTCCAGTACTATGTTGAATAGGAGTGGTGAGACAAGGCCTCTTTGTCTTGTGTCAGTTTTCAAGGAGAGTGCTTCTAGCTTTTCCCCATTAAACATAATGTTGGCTATGGGTTTTTGTTTTTGTTTTTTGGTTTATAGAAGGTATAGTAATTTTATGTTGAAAGTTAGACATAATATATTTTGTAACAGCGATACATGATATATTATTTACACAATATAGATTTAACTGAGATAAATCTGGTATAGTGTTAAGTTTTATGCTACTCTTGCTATGAATTAGACTGTGTTTAATGCTTGGTGTAGCTTTATGTGACAGAAGCTTCAAATTCTTCTATTATCTTTCTTTTGTCTCTCTTTCTGACTTTAGACTTCTCTAATTACTCCTCTTCAGAGAGTCTGTGTCCCGCTTCCCTGTTAGTATTATCCAGTGCCATTTGATGGAGCCCTATTCATGTGTTTTGAAGAATAATTTTTCTATCATTACTATTCCCCATTTCTTGTGACAGTCGCCAGTGCATCTTTCTCTATCCTTACCATGAGAACCTGGTGGGGTTCCTAGAGGTAAAACTTAGGAATGTGTGAGGAATCTACTAAGTCTGCGGCCCTAGAAAATTTTTACTTTTATACGAGTCCACATTCTACCTTCAAAACTTTTTCAAAATCACTATTTAAAGGTTTCTAGTAGCTTCTGCTTCAAGTATGAATATTCTCTGTATTTGCCTGTATTTTCAAGTTAAGTTAAAACACAGGGTCCTGAGAGTTGGAAGAGTCAGGCCTTTTGGGCCTGAAACCTTGGCCAAACCTTGGTATAACCTTAGACAAGTAAAACAATCTCTCCCGGTCTTTGTTTCTACAACCTGTTGAATGAGGTTTGCTCTGAAACCCCAGTTCTCTAATGGGTCCAAGAACAATGTTGATTTTCAGTGATTGTGTGTGTGTGTATGTGTGTGTGTGTGTGTGTGTGTGTTGTAAGGATATATGTGACAACTTTCAATTTCATTCCATGTTAGAAATAAAAAGAACCTAAATATTTTTTATGTCAAACACATATATCAAGTACACTAGAGTGGATGCCTGGAGCAGGGTGTGGTGTCATGCATGAAGAATGGAAGTAGAGAGAAGGCATGTAGAAAGAATAAAACAAAAGCAAATAACCTAGTGTGACAAAACTAGAGAGCAGTCTTGCATGAACCAATTCTAAGAGAGTAGGCTACAAACTGGGGAAACTGATTAACTGTACATTTGCACTCGATGACTCAGCTATACATGGATTAGTTACTAGAAATAGAATCCACAAATCTGTACTTTTAGAAAATATGATCATCAGAATATTTTCAAATTATCCTGGTATTATGCTCCTTGTATCTGATCTGTGTTCTTTGTGTCTCATTTCCCCATCCCACAGCTGAACTTCAAAATTTTCCCTCTGAGTTTCCACCGAAGGATTTTTGAGTGCCTCTATCTTTCTCCAGTAGCCACAGCCAGCCGCTGGCTGCGCTTCATTTCCTGCAGAAGCTCAGCCACTTGAGTACTTATCAGGAGCAGCTGTTAGGCAATCTGGAGGGGAAGCCAATGATGCTTTGCTGGGGGAAGGCCTGCTTATGGAGGGAGAAAGCAGAGGCTGTGGAGGCATTCAGAGGTCTTGGATGGGGTGTCTTGTGAAAAGTATCAGGGAGGAAAGAGACATGACCAGAAGTTTCTCTCTCTGGCGCCTCCACCCCTTGGGGCTTCTAAGGTAAAAGCACTTGTGATCTGCCCATGTCTAGGGTCTCCAGAGTCAGTAAGGGTCACTAATGAGAAAGTAGAAACACTGGGTCATTGGAATCACCCCTGTGAAAGCTACCTATCTCAGGAAGCAATGAGCTACTACCTGACAGCCTGGCCCACATTCATACTCCTCAGATACATCCCTCTTCTCACACCAAGAATGACTCTTGGTTCCAGAGGTGAGATAGAAGCAGAAGAATTTAAAGCTATCAAACAATTTCTGTGGAAGTGATGTATGAGGAACAGTACAGTTGTTTTAAAAAACAGTGTCCTGAGAGTTGGAAGACCTGCCTTCTGGGCCTGAAACCTTAGCCAAACCTTGGCATAACCTTAGACAAGTAAAGCAATCTCTCCTGGTCTTTGTTTCTACGTCCTGTTGAAGTGGTGAAATGTCATTGGCAATGAAAGTTAAAGAAAATGAGAAAAGCCCTGGCTAATTAGTTGACTGTAAACGCAATATTGATCTGTGATATGATGTAACTCTGATGAAAATATGGTGATATTAGATTGCTTGAGGAGGGAGATGTCTGTTCTATTTTGCTCTGCACTGATCACATTGTCTGAAATACAAAGACTAATTCCTAATTATAATTTTAGAGGATATATTCAGGAGAGAGAAACTGAGGCAGTAAATGAGAAAACTCAAAATCAGAGAAATATGCTATTAGGAGGACAAAAGACCAGAGGAAAACGTTTGCTTCATTTTATCACAACAGTTAATAGTTAAGACAGGGCTGTCAGTGAATGCTTGTTTTGTGCTAAGTAGTGTCTTAGAAACTTTGAATGCATGATTTCGTTTAATTCTCACACTGTATCCGAGGGAATCAATGTGTCTCTGTGTTTATGTATGTGTGTGTGCATATGTGTGTTACCCTGTAGTAAAACTGATGAAACTGAGGTTTAATGAATGATATTAATATTTCTAACATCACACAGAGTGGGGATGCCTGGGTTAAAGTCTATGGGATTCTGTCAAAAAACCTAGCCCTTGACTCATAACAGCCACAAAAGAAGGCAAAGGTTTTTAAATCCATAAAGAGTGTCACAGGTGTTCTGTCTCAAGTAGCAGAACCAGGACTTACATCTGGAAGTAATATGAAGACGAAATTCATCTCAATTATGTACTTCTTAACAAATGAAGCTATAAGACAATTGGATGAGTGTTTCACTACAGTTAGTGATTGGAGGCATCAAAACAGGGGCAAGGCTAATGTTTATTTGGGATATCTTTATGGCCATCCATGCATAATAGAAGGTGGAATACATAAACTCCAAGGTCATTTCCAACCCTAAGAGTTTATGGCTGTTTGATAATCAAGTTCTAGCATGTTGTAACAGCCAGCACTCCTTAGAGTTCACAATACATGCAGTATTTATGTGGATGATTAAGACAGATTGCTATTAACATTCCTCAGAGAAACAAAACAAAATAAATAAATAAAACAAAACTTAGAATTTATTTATCCCTTACATAGTTTCAGGCACTAAGTGCTTTACACACTTTCAGCCTCGTAACGACTTCTCAGAAAGTCTATTTTATAATCATTTTACAAAGGGGGTTTTTGAGATGCACAGTAGTTATCTTGTTTCCTCAAGTTCACAAGGCCAGTAGGTAGCAGAAGAGGAATTGGAATTCAGGCCTGTCAGTCTTCCATGGCTTATTCCTTACTGTTCTGTTATACCATTTCCCTCTACATGGTAAAATTTCTCTTATTAATGAGAAATCTGAGGGTTAGATTAAAAGAAATTTTCTATGGACTCGATTTCCTAGTTGCCCTGTGCTCTCTTTATACCTAAGAAACCTCATTTAATACTCTTAACAGTTCTCTTAAGTGGATATTATTACTCTTGGTTTATAATACAAAAATGAGAAACAAAGAGATTGAGTACATCATTTCCCTTTGTCACATGCAATAATTGGCAGGACCATAACACCGTAGCAAACCTGGATATCTTCACCATGAGCTCACTTGACTGAGCTCACCCAAAAGATGTTTGATGCTAAGAACATGTTGGCTGTCTGTGACCCCTGCCATGGCTGCTACCTAACGGCAGCTGCCATTTTTTAGTGGCTGCATGTCCATGAGGGAGGTGGATGAGCAAATGCGTAACATCCAAAACAAGTACAACAGTTACTTTGCTCATTGGATCCCCCACCATGTGAAAAGAGCTGTCTGTGACATCCCACCCCTTGAACTAAAAATGTCTGTTACCTTCACCAGTAAAAACACGGCCATCCAGGAGCTGCTCAGGTGCATCTTGGAGCAGTTCACAGCCAAGTTCAGGTGCAAAGCCTTCATACACTGGTACTCAGGCAAGGGCACGGATGACATAGAGTTCACTGAGGCTGAGAGCAAGATGAGCAACCTTGTATCCGAGTATTAACAGTACCGAGACATCAGACTGAGGATGAGGGAGAGTTTGAGGAGTGGTCCAAGAAGAAGGTGGGTTATACCCTTCAGTTACTAGGTGAAGGGTGAAAGTGGCATGTATTTTTTAATCACTCACAATGTGTTCTGTGATAATCACATCTCACTATGTGTGCACTTGCTGTGTGTTCACCTCTCTTAAAACCTTTCCACAAAAAAAAATCTCTCAGAGAAACATAATAAAATAATTATATTAACAATAATATTTATTGTTTTAAAATGAAACAATAAAAATAAATACATAAACTTGAACTGGCCAAGTCCACAGTTAAAAAGCTAAATGATTTGCTTAGAGCCTTGGGAAATCACAGCGAAGAATTCATTGTTTTAAAAACCTTAGTTAATTTTATTTTTCCTACACCAGCAATGCTCATCATGGGAAGTCAGTAAGTGTGCATGGCTCTGTTTATGATGACTAGCATTTCAAATCTCATTTTCTAATTCATTCATACTCTACAAACAAATGTAATAAGGGTTTTCTGTGTGTGTTTCGTGAGTTGCTAATACAAAGCAGTTTCAGACAGATCTGTCTCAAAGAAAGGAGAACCTGTGCCTGGACTCTGACATAAAAATGAAAAACAAAACAAAACAAAAGATGAGACCCAAGCTCAGAGAAAATCCCTTCCCAACAACAAGAAAATAAATTGGTAGCAAAAGATGACTTTCTTCTGCTGAGTTCAGATTTGGCTCTTCAACTCTGCAAAAGGAAATGGGGGAATGAGTTTATTTCTGAAGCGCTTTGAAAAGGGAGCAATCTTTTTTCTCTGGCTTTTTTTTTAAGTATCAAAAGAATCCTTAGACACATAGGGAAGACAGGGTCAACCATTCAAACCCCCATGATTTCCTTCAGTCTTCTACACATCTCACAAGTAAGGAGTTTCTCTCCGAAAGTACAACAGCACACAAAGCAAGCTCAATAGTCCAATGAGTTGTCACTGCCAAAGAGTTAGCCTCATCCTCATAGACAAGTCACCAGGACAATGTTTTCCTACCACAATGTATTGAGGAAAACCTGAGCACCCAGAAATCTAGGCGACTTTCATATTTTTAGCACATTGCTCCCCAAAATGTGGATTTGTAACTTTGGTAGTTCTCAAATGTTTGAATGTAATATTTGAGATGATTGAAAGCATTCTCAAAATTGAAAAGGGCACTCAAAAATTGTATATGGTACACAATTCCAGCACTAAGGAAAAGTGAATCACATGATGGAAGAATTTTTATTTCAATTTTCCTCAAACTCTTTAAATGAAGTCAAGGAAAAAAGCTTCCAATTTTGGGCTAAAATAAGTCTTTGACATCTAATTTAACACCCTTTCCTTTTTTAAAAATATGTTGAGTCAAGTTCTCACTTCATCATTCAGGCTGGAATGCAGTGGCACTATCCTGGCTCACTACAGCTCTGACCTCCCAAGCTCAAGCGATTTTCCCTTTTCAACTTGCTGAGTAGCTGTGACTACTCAGAGTGTGCATGCCACCAAATCTGGCTGATTTTTATTTTTTGTAGGTATCACTCTGTTGCCCAAGCTGGTTTCCAACTCCTGGACTCCAGAGATCCTCCCGTCTGAGCCTTCCAAATGGGTGGGATTTTTTTTTTTTTAACAAAGAAGAAACAGGTCTCATCTCAAGAGCCTTGGGCCACCGAAAATATCTAACTAGGATTCAGTCAAATTTAAAGCTACAGTTGATCCTCATTATCTACAGATTCCTTATTTGTGAATTCACCTACTTGCTAAAATCTACTTGCAATTGCAAAATCAATTCTCACAAAGTTTCTGCAATCATTCAGACATGTTCAAAGTAGTGAAAAAGTTTGAGTTATTCTACATGCTTGCTCTCAGCTTATGTCGAGTAAAGTAACATTCTGCCTGCTTGTTTCACATCCCATACTGTAAACACATGTCCTTTTCATGGTCTATTTAGTGTTACATTTTTGAATTTTGGTAGGTTTTATTGTTACTGATTTTGTTGTTGAAAATGGTTTCTAAACACAGTACTGAAGGGCTCTCTAGTGTTCCTAAGCACTAGAATGCTGCAATGTGTCTTATAGAGAAAAACATATGTTAGATAAGCTTTGTTCAGGCATGAGTTGTAGTGCTGTTGGCTGTGAGTTGAATGTTAAATATTAAATGAGGCATCTTTAAACAGACATATACATAAAACACGTGTATGTATTGATTGATGACAACTGGTGGCTACAGGCTGGAAGGAACCTAACCCTGTATTTTCCTTAGGTGTAACAATTCAGTATTCACCGATTCTGTGTTTGCAGACACTCTATAGAACATAACTACTATTAATAATGACAATCAACTTTACTTCTCTTTTAGGCAAGTGGCTTAAAACTTTCATTTATGATAGTACTTTTTAGAATTTAAGTTAAAAGCAAGTCAATTTAAATAAAAACATGTAAGTTAGCAAGAATAGTACAGGTTGTTTACTTTCATAGCCAAAATTTGAAAGCAGTAAGGGAAAATCTGAAGTCCGTGGGTCACTAGTCTAGCCAAAGCTTTCTGAGTCATCTTGCCAGAAGATTTTGCCAATTATTGAACCTCAGTGTCCTTATCTCTAAAAAGATTACCTTTTTGCATAGTGAGGTACATATGAGGAAACAAACTGAAAAGGTTTTAAACCTACCTAAGGGCAGGGTATGGTGGCTCACATCTGTAATCCCAGCACTTTGGAAGGTGGAGGCCGGTGGATCACCTGAGGTCAGGAGTTCAAGACCAGCCTGGCCAACATATTGAAATCCTGTCTATACTAAAAATACAACAATTAACTGGGCATGGTGGTGCATGCCTGTAGTCCCAGCTACTTGGGAGCTACTAGGGAGGCTGAGGCATGAGAATCGCTTGAACCCAGGAAGCAGAGGTTGCATTGAGCTGAGCTTGCACCACTGAACTCCAGCCTGGGTGACAGAGCAAGACTCCATCTCAAAACAAAACAAAACACCTACCTAAGAGCCATACCAATATGAATGAGGAATCGTCACAATAACTGTTGTTTCCTCTTGTTAACAAATTGTGAGGATTACCAGCTATTCTGAGCTCCTATGCTACTGCAATTCCATCTGTCAGAAGAAAAGGAAAAAAATGCACATTTGACATGCCCCCCCCACCTCCATTACCCACTAATAATGAAAAAATAATGATCTTTTTTCCCATGTTGGTGAATATTTTCCCTGTCAACTCAGATATGCTCATAATGCTGGCAGACAGATTATTTATGACCAGGGAAATTAAATATTATTTCATTTCTCCTAATACAATCTGTGGCATCTCCCAGCTCCCAATTCCTTCCCATTAAGGTTATTGTCTTTTCTGCTCCAATTGGCTGCGTGCTGTTGGGTTGTAACAGCGCTGGCAGAATGCTCAGAGCATAATGGAGGTGGGAGAAATGGTGTGATTTGCAAGACTGCCTTCCCCGTCTCATCTAAATGAAGACATTTGGTCCCTGAGAGTCAAAACCCATTTTGATGAGTCTAGATGCATTTGGACTAATGGAAAAGGACAGCCATCGTTGTAATGGGCTTCCTGAACTGGGTTTTCTTACTTAGAATCACAGAATTTCAGAATTTGGAGGGTGATTCAAGACCATCTGTTTCAAGCCTCATTTGCTTGGGGGAAAGGAGGCGCAGAGAAGGGCATTCACGCAATGACACCTCTGGTGAAAGAGCAGTTTTTCCCCTTCCAACCTCTGTTCAGTGTTCTCATACTTTCAGTATGATTTAGATCTTCACCAGCAGCCCATGCCCTTCTCTAAGAACTGAGAGATATGAGTACCTTTTATAAGGTCCAAAGGCAGGTATCTTTCTCAAACAGCAGTTGTGCCTCCATGCCTCTGTGCCTTTGTGATTTCTATTCTTTTGGGTAGTATCAGCTAAAGTGTTCCTCAAGAGGTGAACTGGGGTATTTTGGGGGCCTGCATGGTGGCTCAACTTCTTCCTCTGCCCAAGTCTGTTTTCCTTCTTCCTTTTCATAAATGTTAACTTATTTCTAATATCAAACCCAATCTCAGTCCCTGCTTCAGGAGGCTCAACCTGTGACATTGAGGAGGCAAAATGTAAGATGAGTTTCTTCCTTCCCTTTTCTCAGGTTTATTTCACACTTGCTATGTGCCAAAACTGATATAGATCCGGTGTGTAAAAATATAGTTCCTCTTAATTGAAAGCAACCAGCTGGATAGCAGAGAGACAATAAGAAGCAATCATGTTAAGCCACTGTTTAACCCAGACCGTTGTTATCTCCTGACTAGACTACTGCAGATTGGTCCTTGCTTATATTTCACTTTCCATATTGTTCCCATTTATTTATCAAGTGAAAACCCAAGTCTGATCATGTCACTTCTTGCCTTAAAATCTCTTAGTGAAGCCTGATAATAATTCAAATGAAGCCTCAGTTCCTTATTTAGCTCTTGCCTAGTTCCTCGGTATCATTTCTTTCGATGTATAATGCCTTAGTAACACTGATCTGTTTTCAGTCTCTCAAGCCCATGGGCTCTTCCCTATCTCAAAGTCTTAAAACTGTGAACCCCGGAAATCTGAGTAAGGTTGAAGTGAATTTAGAAAGTTTATTTTTCCAAGATTGAGGATGCTCACCCTTGACACTGCTTCAGGAGGTCGTGATGGCATGTGTCCAAGGTGGTCAAAGCAGTTTGGTTTTATACAGTTTATGGAGGCATGTGACATCAATCAACATATGCAAGATGAACATTGGTTCAGTTTGGAAAGGAGGGACAACTCAAAGCAAAGGTGAGACGACTCCAAACCAGGAGGGGACTTGCAGGTCATAGGTAGATCAGAGACAAATGGTTGCCTTCCTTTGAGTTTCTGATTAGCCTCTCCAAAGGAGGAAATCAGATATGCATTTATCTCAGTGAGCAGAGGGGTGACTTTGAATAGAATGAAAGACAGGTTTGCCTCTGTTCCCAGCTTGACTTTTCCCTTTAGGTTAGTGATTTGGGGTACCCAAGATTTATTTTCCCTTCACAATACCTACTACTTCCTCCATCTAGAGCTTTCTCCTGCTGCTGTCTTTGAATATTTGACACATTCTCATCCTTGACCGATTGTTCTATTTGCTATCTTCTCAAGATTCTGTGTAGTTTTGTTGGTTATATACTGAAAATCCAAGGGGGTTGTTGTTCACATTACTAATCATCTGTAATTTGTGTATTTATATCATTTGATGGCAGTTTTAAATAAGGGAGTTTAAGCAAGAGATGGCTTTTTCTAATTTGCACAAAGGTCCTTAGCAGATATAATGAAAGAGTAAAGGCTCATTCCTCAGCCACCGACTTTGACCGCTGGATCCAGTTTATTTCCTTCATATTACATATTGTCATTTTAAGCATATATTTATTTGCTTGTTTTCTTTATTGCTTTTTTTTATTAGATTAAAGTTTTTATATGGTTAGAAATAAATAACTTTTTATTCACCCACAAGTATACTGTGTGTCTTGCACAGTGCCTGATATATAAAAAGTGCTTAACAAATATTGCTCAAATCAATGAAGGTGTATCAGTGACATTTGGGCTATTCTGTAAAATAAGCATAGGATTTAAACACTACTCCAAGAAAGAGAGGCATTTTGGGTGAGGGAGGGGAGAATTCCTTATTTAAGAAATGGGACAAAAAGCACTAATCTTAGCAATGTGCTCAAAGATGTAAAATGTTAGCATAATGCTTGACATAGCAACGCTCAGAAACATTTCTACTATCATTATCATCATTCTTTAACTGTGGTTAATGAACAACAGAAACATTACTCTTCCTCATTGATTAGAACATATAGTATGGTAAAAAATACAAAACAAAGTTTATAATTAGCTTGTATGGTTTGCAAAATTCTCTGGAGGAATTTGGATTTCATATATTTGAAGCTTTTTCCAGCCTTGCAATTTACCTTAAGACAGTGAAAAAAATAGATTTCATGAAAAATCAAGTATATTATACAGCCCAAGTTCTGAACCAGTAATTGAAAATAGGTTCCATATTTTTTCTCTTTCTTATGTAATTTCATTTTCCTCATTGTTGCCATGATCCACTGAACAAATGCCCTTAGGAGGCCAAGGCAGTCAGACAGTGTCACCATTTCCCACTTGAGCAATTCCCTGAAACTATACATACCAAAGGAAGAACAATTGATAGGAAGTTGTCAGGAATTTCCATTGTATCTCTAGAGTTATAAAACCACTGATACTTCTTTCCAAAAGGCATTTTGAAACATCCTCTACTTTAAGAAATAAAACCTAGAGAGAGATCCAAGATGGCCGATTAACAACAGCTCAAGATGGTAGCTCCCAGCGAAAGCGCAGAGAGCGTGTGGACACCGCAATTTCAGACGAATTTCTGTTGCCCACAAACTGGGAGCTACCCAACGGAGGAGCCACTCAGGTCGCCAGCACGACTCTTTTGGCCAGCGCAGCTGTTTTGCCAGCGCCCCAGCACGGCGTGGCGCTTCTCAGTGCGGAGTATAAGCGACTGGGTGCCCTTTGAGTCAGGCTCGGCCAGTCCCATTCCCACAAGAACAGCAATTGGAAGCGCTGAGGACTGAGAGTTTCACAGTAAGCACAGCTGAACCTGGGAAAGCCTAGCTCTGCAGGGAAAGGGCGTCTGCCGAAGGAAAACTAAGAAACAGAAAAAACTGCATCACCAACAAGCTGGACGTCCACTCAGACCCAATCTGAAAGTTGGCAATTACAAAGACTACAGGTGGATAAATCCACAAAAATGGGAAGAAACCAGTGCAAAAAGGCTGAGAACACCTGGAAGCAGAATGTCTCTCCTCCTACAGGGGATCGCAGCTCCTCATCAGCAAGAGAACAAGGCATGATGGAGAATGAGTGCGATGAACTGACAGAATCAGGCTTCAGAAGGTGGATGATAAGAAACTTCTGTGAGCTAAAAGAACATGAACTAAACCAATGCAAAGAAACTAAGAACCGTGAAGGAAGATTTAACGAAATGCTAAAAAGAATGGACAACTTAGAGAGGAATATAAATGAATTGATGGAGCTGAAAAACACAACACGAGAACTTCACGAAGCATGCACAAGTTTCAACAGCCGAATTGACCAAGCAGAAAAAGGATATCAGAGGTCGAAATCAACTCAATGAAATAAAACAAGAAGGCAAGATTAGAGAAAAAAGGGTAAAAAGGAATGAACGAAGTCTCCAAGAAATATGGGACTATGTGAAAAGACCTAATCTACATTTGATAGGTGTACCTGAATGTGATGAAGAGAATGAATCCAAGC